>MWSQ01002003.1:0-11373 GCA_002116395.1 Ramularia endophylla | reverse complement strand
CTCTATACGCTCTTATCTACCTTTCGGTAAGTTATAGCCTTTTCGCCTATATAGCCTGATTTTATAGTGATTCTAGTACTAATTATATATAGATTACTATTAAATACCCCTTTTTTCTCGTTTAGCGTTTCTCCTTAAAACCGTAAAATTTCTACTATGTCCGTATTAAATAAGGATACGTCCTCTATAGAAGAGGACATCCGCGACCTCCCCGCGGATCTTAGCGTATATATCTAATTCATTTATTTATCTACGAAACATTTACCTATATAGCCGACGGGTTCGGTATATATATAATCCTTTTCCGTCTTATTACACATAGCAGCTTAGTCTAGTAGTTACATTTACTAATAAATGACTTAGATTCGTAAGAAACTTAAGGCCTTATTAGAGGGTAAAAAGACTCGGGCTATAAAGAAGTCTAAAGGTAGCAAAAAGCGTATACGAGTCGAGGAGCTAGAAGCTGTTTTAGAAGAGTAGCTTAATAACGCTAATATAAAGAAGCTTAACCGTGTAATGCGTTAGGAGTCGCTACTATACAACAGTCACTTTCGTAAGTACGATATTATCGAGGAGATATATAGTAAAGAGGTAGCCGAAGCGCCTAAAGAGGCTCTCTACTAATTTACGAGGCAGAAGTGTATAGACTAGCTAAAGAACCACTAGTACGAGACGTTAAAGAATATAGAGGTAAGTATCTCTTCCTCCCTAAGCTACTGTCTTTTTCTTTACCTATAGATCCGATTATAGGTCCTCTCCCGGAAATCACCTCTTTTTAGTAGTAAAACAGTTATTTTCCGGGAGTCCTACCTAGATTAGTCCGCCTAGTCGTCTAACCCTAGCAAAGGATAGAGGGACTCCTCTACCTAGTCGTTATTCTAGTGTTCTCTAGTCTAGACTTTGTCGGGCACTAGATGTAGGCATTCCTCTTCTTAAGGTCTAACCTCCTCTTTGTTCGCCGCTAGATCTCCTCTAGTTATTCTATTACATACATGTAATGTGCCTCGAACGATAAGCTCGTATAGAGTTCCCTAATCTGTTGTATCTATAGGCTTTAATCTACTCCTCGCTATCATCCTATTACTTTAACGATCTACCTCTAGACCTCGAGCTTGCTACCTACCTTTTACGCTAAATACGCGACAGTCTATAGTTCGAGTTTACATTGTCATTTAAATGTTTAACCGTCTATTTTAATGCTCGGATTATCTAATGCTCGGATTATCTAATACTCGGATCATCTAATACTCGTATTAGCTAATGCTCGGATCTCCGTATTTCTCGACAATTTACCCCTAAGATCTCCGCTTCTTAACAAGAATGCCGTTTCGCTAAACTACTAAGCGTCCCGTCGATAGCTTAGATTATAGCTCTTCTCGATGATCTACTAATAAGGTCTCCGCTCCTCGTAAATATCGCTAATCTATTAACTACTAGGTGTCGGTCGCTCTAATATTAGCTTTTCTCCGCCCTAGAGGTCTCGGCTTTCTATTATATTTACCGGTCTATTAAACTATTACTCTGATTTAAGATTTTATTAGCTTTATTAGCTTTATTAGCTTTATTAGCTTTATTAGCTTTATTAGCTTTATTAGCTTCATTAGCTTTATTAGCTTTATTAGCTTCATTAAGCGGCGGTTGCTCTAGTTTTAGCTTTATCAAGATCTACTAAGTTCTATTATAGATTCGCCCCTAAGATCTTAGCTCCTTATCACCTAAATGCTAAGTATTAAGCTTAAGCTTAAGCTTAAGCTTAAGCTCTAGCTTAGAAGATCGACTATCGACATCTCGGATTATTTAAAGTATAGATCTATACATTTATCTAATTAGACTAGATTCTGTAGACTAGATTTCATAGACTAGGTTATCGGAGAGCTAGACTAGATTTTTAGACTAGATTGTCGGAGAGCTAGACTGTCGGAGAGCTAGATTCGTCTTCTAGAAAAGCACAATTGCTTTACATACTACTTTATATACTACTTTACGATTTCGCGAATTTAGTGCTAGATACTAACAGATTTATAGAAATTCGTCCGTAAGGAGTTAGCCGAGTCTCGGCCTCTAAGAGAGGCTACATGTACCTTTAGGGTAACCGCCGAGCACTTCGGCGACAAATTTTCCGTAAGCATCTACTCTTTTAGTTCTTAATACTCCCGTCTACTAGATCTACTAGATTGATCTACTAGATTGCGTTTAATGTAGCGAGCGTAGCTAACTATAGTATAGGCTCCTAATTTCCTTAATGTTTAGTACTATATAGACGGATATATAGATCTCGAGGCTTATAAGAACTTCTCGGATAGCCGTAGCTGGTTCTTCGCTCGTAGTAAGTCTATTAACTCTATCCTCTCGAGACTATGAAGTCTATCGACTGTCGGCTATCGAGCTTAAGCTTTAAGCTTTATATAGTAGTAGCTAATGTAAATCTAGACCTCTTCGCTAACGTCGCCGCCGAGGTCGCCGTATACGTACGGAAATGCGATGCCCTTAGTAGCAAATACGCCACTAGTAGAGAGATTCTGCTCGCGGCGTATAGCGTTATCCTATAAGTACTTATCTAATCCTTTTCACTAACCGGACCTTATAATCCTAGATCGATACCTCTCGCTTTAGAAACTTAGCAACTACTACCTTTTTCTAACCTTCCTATCCTTATAGACTTCCTAACACTTCGGCTACGGCCTAGTACTTACGGACAATCCCTATACTAATAGGTTTAATATAGTACGCGCGACGACTTTAACGAGATTAAGAAGAGCGACTTTATAGAGCTCTTCGAGTAGCTTAGAGGATAAGGCCGTACGGTAAAGGTATGTACTAATTCATTTAACTCTCGAGTCTCGAGAGTCTCGAAGCTGTTAAGACTATCGAAGCTATTAAGACTATCGAGAGTGTCGAGAGTATAGCGTATTATGATTAAGTATAGCTAACTATATGTTTATAATAGGCTAAGGACACCTCCGCGCTATAGCGTACTATCGTTTTAAGCGACGCTCCTCCTCTAAAGAGACGTTAGTATATTTTTATGTTTATAATTGCTATATATAGGTTTATAGTTGCTCTTTAAAAGACCAATTTTAGCTTATATAGAGGATTAGGCCCGAGGCTACTAATGATTGACTTGTTTACGACTAGCGACAGCGACTGACTTCTTAAAACTATAGATGACGGCTTAGATGCTAGTTCGTAAGGATCTCTAGCTCGTAATATGCCTCCGCCTAGTAGACGAATGTTACGAGCTAGAGGCATTAAGCCGTCCTTCTAAAGCAGTTCTATACTATAAAACGACGAATCCTAAACCCTCCGTAACGATTCTTATAGCTATAGCTATCCTAGAACGATCGACCCTTAGCTACTTCGAAAATCCTAAAGCTAATCCTAAAGCTATTCTTAAGGTCGCAGAACTATGCTATAGTCCTCTGCCTAAGCGATGTAAAGATATTAAGCCTAAGCCTAAGCCTAAACCTAGTCTCTAAGTAGACCTCTAAGTAGAATGCGTGATCGTTCGAGTAGAGAACAGCCTACTTTAGATCGGTATAGGCGTCTACGATCTAATGATCGTAGTCGTCTTGACCGTGAAAATGCTAACCGTAATCGTCTTAATCGTGATATGTATAGCTATAGAGGATACTAGGACGACAGAGGACAGTAGGATAATAGAGGACAGTAGGACAACTTCGAAGTAGAAAACGAGGACAACTTCCGGGATAATGAAATAACGTAAACCTAAGGTAATAGTCGCCCTTTAGTTATGTATATCTAGTAGTACGCTAATTCTACTAAGTATAGATAAGAACTTATGTCGAGAGCTTTAAGTTGCTTCTACCGTAATACGCTAGCCACTTAGCATACTCGATAGGAATTCATAGCGCTTTCGAAACTTACTACTACTATCGCCGAAGCGTCGCCGTAGGACGATTCTTATATACACTCGCGAGTCGTAGACTATACATTAAGACTAAACATTACATATAAGGGATAGGATGAAGTATATTCTAGCTCTAGCCTATCTATAGATTCTACGAACTTTAGGAAAACTACGGAGCTACGGCTTTTGCTACATTACTATAAGTAAATTCTACCCCTTAACTAAATGCTTTATACGGACTAGATAGCCTAGCTGTCTATATTCATAGCCCTTTCGAGGGAGTAGGGTTGTGCCCTCTTTATCAACTAGTGTAGTCTATCTCTGACTTCTCTACCTTTAGGTTCTCCTAGTTAATGAGGTTAAGACCCCCCGAAGCATTAATAGTTTTAAACGTTCGTTGTAGAGTGTATTAGTCTACTACCTTATAGCCTAGCCTTTACGGGTCACACCTCCTTTAATAGAGGAGGCTATAAGGTACGACTTTTGCTACGACTTTTTAATAGGGACGAGCATTCGGCGACTATAAGAGGAATAGGATTTGTCGTATTTGTCTCGCCGCTTTCGAGAGTCGAGACGCTAGGGTTATGCGTCGTATTTAGATTAACTATAGCTAGCTCGATCAAAGTTCGAGTTAACTATTATGCTTCGGCGCTCTATATCGAACATATTCCGTAGATTTATAATACAAATCTGTTTATCTTATCCCCTCGTAGAGCTTTTAACCGAGCACTACGTTAAGGTTTCATAATAGTAGCTATCGTAATACTCCTAACCGAGTACTACTTTAGTGTAATATAGTACTATAGCACTATCGCTTAGTTCCTAACCGAACAAAGCGTAGCGTTGTGTATAGTTCTATAGTATGTGCCATTATAGCGCTCCTAACCGAGCACTACTTCGGCTATTTACGATCAACATTATAATAGGACATTACGTATTTTATACTAAGTAGTCATATAGTTATATACATCGTCGTGTTACGGCATTAGCATCAATAGCAATAGTAATAGTAAACCGATACTAAGCGAGTATAATTATAGCATCCGTATGCCGAGAATAATAGCTTACGAGTAGCCGTAGAGGATAGTGTAACGTAACACCGTACAAGAGCGCCGCTAGTCCGTAGAGAGCTAATTAGTCAATATATAAGCCGTACGTAGACCTATTATAAAGAAGTAATCGCCGGTAGAAAAGCCCGAAGATTTGTTCCCTAGAAGAAATAGTATATAGCTAGTAGACATAAAGCTAGACATAAAGACAGACATAAAGCTAGCAGATATAAAGCTAGATAGAAAGCTAGATGTGTAGCTACTAGATTCGTAGCAGAAATGTAGCCTAATATGTAGCTAGATGTGTAGCTAGATGTGTAGCTAGATGTGTAGCTAGATATATAGCTAGATGTGTAGCTAGATGTAGAGATCGTTTATGCGTTACTTAGAGGACATGTTATATAGCTAAATATATAGATATATAGCCAGATCCGTAGCCTAATATATAGCTAGATGTGTAGCTAGATGTATAGCTAGATGTGTAGCTAGATGTGTAGCTAGATCTATAGATCGTTTATACGTGTTATATAGCTACTAGACAGAGGACCTATAATAAAAAAAAGTTAGCGTAGCTTATCAAGTAAACGGAAATTCACCTCTCGCGCGTACTAGCGCGTATCGTCTTAAATCTCGCGTACCTTCTACCTTCTAGCTATCTTTCTAACCTCCTTACTATACTACTATAACTACTATAACCTATAACCGTACCGCTTTATACGCCGTACATCGCACGACGACATACCGCTATTAAGCATCTTATAGTAATCGCCGCCGCCGCCACTACCGCCTAACATTACTAACGTGCTATAGACAGTTACTCCGCGTACCGCGTACGCCTTATCCGTACACCTCTATCCTCCGTATACCTTATACTAGCTCCGCGGCCCGCTAGCAAGATAGCGCCTAGACCTATTTATCGACCTAGTAAGTATACTAGCGCCGGCAAATTGTCTACTAAGGCTATAATCCCGATCAAGAAGCCTACGCCCGCTAAGCGTAACCGCGACGACGACCCGGAGGATCCTAATGATAGTAGAGGCCTAACTATAGGTAGCTTCTTTAGCGGCGGCGGAGATTCGGATAATGATGATAATGTAACAAACGAGGTATGTTTTCTACTAGCGCGTAACGAACTAAACTGTTCTTCCCGCCTATGCTAACAAATCGTCTAGAATGTCACTAGCGAGATCATCTCTAAGAGACTTAGACGCCTATAGGTCGAGGATGACTACGAGTAGGACTACGACCTAACCGTAGAGGGTATCGACAACCTTACCTACTAGTAGATAGTCGACTTTACCGAAATAGCCGACTACTAAACACCTACGATTAAGCTAGAGCTAGACGACGAGCTAGTTACTACTACGGACGACGATATAGACACCGCGCCCGCTACGCCTACTACGCCCGCTACGTCTATTACTACTAGCTCGTCTACTATAACTACTATACCTAGTATTGTTGCCGGCGTTATACTACCGCCGAGCATACTACCGCCGAGCATCCCCGGTGTCTTTCCGCTAGATACCTCGTAGGTAGTAGTACGTAAGACTATTAAGCTACCTAGTAGGATTCCCGATCTACATCTAGCCTTAGCTATTTAGGTCTACGAGTGCGGCATTTCGCGCGATTACTATAGTATACTCCGTTAGATTATTAAAGTGTACGGCGGTAACGACGCTATACCTAACTTTAACTCGCTTCCTACGACCGTAGACACTCTAAAGAAGCACTTAATTAGTGTCTTGCCGATTCTAACATTACGCGAGAAGGAAGTTCCTCTTCTTATAAAGAAGCTTCCGATAGTAGCTACTAGGAAGAAGAACCTAGGTGCTCGCATCCGCATAAACGAGATGCTATACTATTTTGACCTAGTCGAGTTCTTTAAGAGAGTGCTTGCCTCGACTTTTAAGGATAAGATACACTTCGGCCTTACCTATTTCGTAGACGAGCTATCTAAGCTATAGGAGTCTAATACATAGGCGTTATCTATTCGTACTACATCTAGAGAGTTTGCGCGGTATCTAGAGGCTAATGGTCTAATTACTACTAATAAGGCCGACCGGATTGATCGTGCTTAGTTAAACTCTAAGTTTGTTAGTAGAGCCGGTAGTCCTATCTTCCCTTCCGACTTTATGTAATACGAATACAACAACGGGACCTACGCTTATTACGGTAATAGAACGAAGCATACTAGCTAAGTCGTCGCTATCGGCCTTAATAAGCGATCCTTAAGCCTAACGGTTAGCACTGTTATCGTTAAGATATAGCATCTGATTAGCGCTAATAGCTTCCCGTAAGGCGTTACTATAGGATTAGCTACTATCGGTACTAGCGTTTATGTCGCTACCTATAACAAGGAGTTTTTCCTCGTAGACAATAGGTTTACCTTTGTCTAACTATTCTAGATTACCCCGGCTAATAATATTGTGGTTCTATATAAGGAATTCATAAGTAGAGTCGATACTCTAGCAATACCTACTCTAGTAATGCCTACTCCGACTATTGTCTACGACAAATTCATTCGCCGTATGTTTAATCCTACTACTCTACCTCTCGGTATCTAGGCTACATTCCGCCTAGTGTGTCTAGATCCACCTGTTCCCGGACGTTTAGAAATCGAGTAGTTTAACCGTAAGAAGCTCGAGGAGAAATTCGACACCTTCGTTACTAGCATTATTGTCTAGTCTCTCGTACTAATCAACTTTATCGACGGCTTTAGCTTGTTCCGTAACATATATAGATACTTGATAGGATTCTACTTTATCTTTGCTAGGCTTTCGTTTAAGGAGCGTAACCGTACTACTAACGTGTTTATATTCACTCTTAGCCTATATAGTAGCAACCTAGACGACGTAGTCGAGGCAATTAGCCTAGCCCTACGCGCTCTAGACGCTAGAGAGATGGTCCGTATTCCTAGTACCGGTACCGATAAGGATAGCCTAATATGCTACCTAACCCTAATGTACATTAGCGACATGCCTTAGTAATAGGAGAACTCCGGTATGCTTAGCCCGACTACGACGTTTAGTTATCGCTCTTGCTTTATTAGCGCTTCCTAGCGTAGCGACCTTACATACGACATTGTCGACTACGGTAGATTCTACTACGAGGTCGAGCGTATACGTAAGCATATAGACAGCCTTAGTACGACTACCCGTAAGACCTATGCCTAGTCGTATAGTATAGATATTAAGCGACTAGCTCTATAGAAGATCATACTAGCTTTAGATATTATCAATTCGCGTCCTACTAATCTAGCCTACTTAGAATACGCGGGACTTTCTTACTTACTTTACAACCTTCTTATTAAGGCGATCTTAACGAAGGAGGTAGCTCTAGAATACGCTAAGATTCTACGTAACTTCCTATTTCCTCCGGGCTAGGGCAAACTCTAATCTCCGCTCTACTACCTTAGTAGCTATTCGCTATTAGAGTACGCGCGTTAGTCAATTATCGCTCCTCTTCTTCTCCGTATATAGCTTAAGGATAGCTATATGTTAACATACTTCTACAACGCTGTCCGCGAGGAGCTAAGCGGCCTACTCGCATAACTAGTCAACTAAATAGGCATCTAAAACCCTACGAATATACTACCTACTATGCTAGTTGTCGGTGTCTTCTCTACGATAGCGAAGTCTAACATAACGCTTATAACTATTAAGCCGACGTAAGACCGTAAGCGCTTTATCGATTAAATCAAGTAAGCGCGTATACTATTCTAGCGTATTATAGAGTACGCTACTATTACATCCTAGAAGAACCCGAAGAGTAAGCGCCTAAGTAAGGCTTCGACTCCTACCGCATCTACTTTAACTAGTCCGACCGTAATACCTAGAGTTGATCTAGCTCTTCTAAACGCGGCTCTCGAGGAGACTCTAGACGATACATACCGATTAAAGGAATTCCGGAAGGTATAGTAGCGCCTAAACGTCTACGTTAGCCTTTACTACCGCGTAACGATTAAGTCCTTCGTATCGGCGGCTAACGTAAATGTAATGATTACCGAGGCTAAGTATAAGGATTTCAAGAAGGACATCTATAATACTAACTTGATTAACCTAGAGCGTAATCTTCTCTAGCGTAAGAGTATCGAGATAACGGTCCGCCTTGTCTTATAGGATAGATACCTAGAACTACTAGCAATTACCGCGTAGGTTAAGTAGCTCTATACTACTATCCCGAGACTGTTCGATGGCATGCTTCCGCGGTTAGAGCGTACTAGCGACGATGTTCCTAATAGAGACCGCCTAAATAACGACGATAAGCATAAGGCCTCTCTTACTAGAGATCGCATTGCTAGCTACTACTATAAGGACATCCTAGATCTACCGATTACTAGCACGAGTATACCCTAGGCATTCCGTAAGGCTCTAAGTCTAGCATACTAGCTCGACTAGGGTATAGTCGTTAACGCCACGAACGTAAAGCCTATTAAGTAGTAGTAGCGTACTAGCTACGATAATCTAGTAACCGAGCACCGCGTTGTTCTCCGCCGCGGCGACTTTATATAGTATCGTACTAATAGCTTCGGTCGAATCGACTAAATCTTTACCTACTAGGCGACCTTATCGGCTACTCTATAGTTGTTCTTTAAGATCACTCCTGTCCGCGTTAACACGGGTACTTTAGCTATAGATCTAGTCCTCGACCTCGTACGCTATACGCTTACCGTCTAAGATCTAACAGTTAGCCTATCCGTAATCAACGGTAGAGTCTTTATACTACTAGTCGTAGCTAGTCAAGGCGTGCTAGAGCTAGACTTGTTTACTAAGCACCCGAGAAAGATGCGTCCTAGCTATAAGCTTATCTTCGTAGACTAGGATATAACCTTCTTATAAAGGTATATATAAGGGTCGCTTCTAGGTTGCTACCTACTATAGAGTATCCTTCTAAGGTTACTGACTACGAACAGGAGCAATCCGGAGGTATAGGACGGATAGATAAGAGTATAGAGTTTCTTTTAGTATGTTCTCTTATCGCTAGCGCTAGCGCTAGTCTTTAGACCGATCGCTAACTATAGATAGTTTACATTTTGATTTTGATAGACTCTTTACGGCACACTAGGTCTCCGGAAGCAACTCGAGCGTACGTATCCCTAGTAGTAACACATACTAGTACTCTTTATAATACCTATCGCGATGTTTCTTTTATAGCTCTCTTCCTATAGTCCTTCTTTAAGCGCGGCTCTCTTCCTACGCCTTTTATTGTTGTCCGTAGCTCTCTTCCTACGCCTTTTATTATTGTCCGTAGCTCTCTTCCTACGCCTTTTATTACTTCTTTAAGCGTAGCTCTCTTCCTACGCCCTTTATTGCTTCTTTAAGCGTAGCTCTCTTCCTACGTCTTTTCATTGCTTCTTATTCTATAGCTCTTCCTACGCCTCTATTACCTTCTAATCCTATAGTTCTCGCCTACGCTATCGCTAAGGTTTAGACAACTTACTAACGATCTATGTTTATATAGAATTCTAGGACTAAAAGGCCTTTACCGATCGAGGTATATGTATGCTTTACTTATTATCTAGCTTATCTAATAACACTTGCTAACTAGATTATAGGATTACGACCGCTAGATAACTGTTTGACTTAATATATAGTATAAGATTCTAGTCTTCGAACCGGTAGCTACTAATAGTGTTATAGAGTATAATTACGGCCGTGCGACCGAAAAGCGGGTGTTATTAGAAGATTTAGTATGTTAGTTACCCGATAGTTAACGTATCGTTTGCTAGAAGGAAGAACTAACCTATCGTATAGTACTTTTACGACTACCTCGATAACGCGAGCGACGCGATACGATAGACGATACGGTAGACGATACGATAGCCTTTAGCGATAACCTTTACGGTTTACGACGGATAATAGATAGATAGATAGATAGATAGATACGGTAGACTTTAGCGGTGGAAATGCGATAGTAAGGATAGGGTTTTCGGAAGCTAGTATATAGTGCGATAGCATCTATACGAGTAACTATATCTCTTCTTCTATAGCATTGTAATAGAGTAGTGTACGAGTAGAACTGAACCGAACCGAGCGGGCGGGAACCCGAGCAGTATAGGGCGTACACGTGACTATATAGCACAGACGGTACGGAGTGTGTTACCGTTTGCCGACCGTCCGCCGACCTTCCGATGACCGTTGATTGGCTCCGACCGTTAAATTCTGTCTACCGTAACTCATCTTTAACCATCAATTTTTGAATTGATGTCTACACACCACGACTGTTAGTCTTGATTTATGGTAGACTCTCGCTTGACGTTGCTACGCGCAACAACGCATAAGTTTTTGGACGTCAAAAAACACAAGCGCTTGCATCCAAATAACCGTATTACACAACAAACGTTTGTCGAGTTCAACCATGAAACATTAGTCGAGAACCTTCCAACGTCAAAAAGATTTTACTGTCGCACGAGCGTCGTACGACGGTCAAATGTGATGACACACCCCGCAAAGG
>MWSQ01002000.1:0-57182 GCA_002116395.1 Ramularia endophylla | reverse complement strand
TGCCTGGAGATCTTGGTCTTATATCCGCAGGAATAATAACGTATGAACGGTCAATATCCTCAACACATATCGTAAAGATGCGTATATGGAACCATATCTGGGCTAGATAAGGCCGAGTCAGTAAGTCAGCTCTATGGCCATGATACGGCCACTGGTGGATGCACGGTGGCCGCAATCCTCAGAACACAATCCACCACGGATGACCACCTCTAGCAGGGAGTACTCCGTAGAATAGTTCTATGGCATTCGTTCCTATTTGACAGCTCTCAGGTACCATTTGCAAGGATGTTTCGACCAGACTCCGCTTTCTGGCTCCATTATCGTGCTGAGGGAGTACGGAGTACTTGGGACGAGCAGCGGTGTAGTTGAGATGAGCTACCGTAAGGAGATTCAAGAGCGTTTCTGTTATTATTGCCATGTCATGTCATGTCATGTCATGGTGATGGAAGGAATGGTGTAGGCGCCAGCTTTCACAACCCCCAAGCTCGAGCTCAGCTCCTCTGATCGGTGAAGCTCTCTGCTTCCATTATTGACCATACCAGCTTCATTGGAGACAGCGACCATGACGAAGACGACCCACCACAACAACATAGACAATTCTGTACCTCGCGGTGGAGGTGGAAGCCACAACGACACATCGCGGCGCTACTTCGAACACTCATCGGCGGAGCGCATCAACACCGACGCCGTCATTGTCGACAGCGTACGCAAAGATTATCCCGATCTACACCTGACCGTCTGCCCATCGCGCACCTGCAACATCCTCGCCTTTGCTGCCGCTGGCCACGCGGGCATCGCTCCCATCGACAATGCCCGCGATCGGCTGGCATGGCGCGACTACCTCTCGCCCGCCAACCGGCTCAATGGCCGCGGTGTGCTAGCAGACTCGGTCAAGTTTGGAAAGTACCTGCTTGACTGGAAGAACAAGGAATTCGTTGTGTATATTGTCGAAGGGCGGGACGGTGGCGGCGCCTACCCTACGGTCCACAACCAGTACATTCTCTCTTCTTCCGTTGAGGTCACCAATACTTTGCTCATTGATGCGGGTCAGTGGACAAACACTCTACACGGCGAGGTCTGGGTGTTTGACCAGGGATACTGGCAGAAGAGCAAAGAGCTGTATGAGTCTGCCATGAAGAGTAGTTGGGACGATGTGATTCTTGATCCAGAGATGAAGAAGACCATACGTGGCGATGTTGAGAACTTCTTCGACTCCCGTGCGACATATGAGAAATTCAAAGTGCCTTGGAAGAGGGGAGAAATCTACTATGGTCCTCCTGGAAACGGAAAGACCATCTCCGTCAAGGCAATTATGCATTCTCTCTACGCCCGCAAACATCCCATACCAACCCTCTACGTTCGATCCTTAGCTAGTTTTGGGGGTCCAGAGTATAGCATCAACCAGATCTTCTCTCAGGCCAGGCAAGAAGCGCCATGTTTGCTCGTTTTCGAGGATCTGGATAGTATTGTGACTGACGAGGTACGCTCGTACTTTCTAAACGAAGTCGATGGAATCAGAGGTAACAATGGAATACTCATGGCAAGTAACACCACCAGTAACATTCACACCTTGTGCTGACCTGAGCAGATTGGCTCGACAAACCACCTCGACAGGCTTGATCCAGGCATTGCAAAACGACCATCTCGTTTCGATCGGAAATTTCTCTTTCCCAACCCAAATGAGAAGGAAAGGGAGGCCTATCTTCATTACTGGCAGACGAAGCTGAAAGACAACAAAGACCTGGAGTTTCCAGACAAAATTTGCCCAGCAGTTGCGAAGATTACAGAAGACTTTTCATTCGCATATCTTCAGGAAGCCATGGTCGCCAGCTTACTCGCAATCGCGAGGAATGACAACGAACTTGTATGTATGGAGTGCCTTGAAGGTCACGACAGGGCTGCCAATTGCGACCGCAAGACCGCACGGCCATTCAAGGGTCTCTTCGAATATGTGTGGGCCGTGAAACGTGTTGATGATGAAGATCCAGACTTGAACGAGTATGTGCTGTGGCGAGAGCTGAAGAAGCAGATTCGTGTCCTTCGAGAGGAGATGGGTGACGACAAGGATAGAACGAAGTGATGAATCGAGGTCTCTTTCCGTTGGGTGCATCTCGTACTACGAACGTTGCGACACGAACATATTTATTAGACATTGATTGTGAGCAATCGCGACTATCAAGTCTGAAGCCGAGAGAAGAACACCCTAAAGCCAAATACCTTGCATTGATGCCTCCGCTGATAAACATAATAGTCGCTTGCGCCTATCTTCTGGACCTTTAACTTGACTTTTCCGCAGCAATGCTACAGATTTCACACTGCCAACTTTCATCATCACGTATATTCAATGTCTTTTGCTCAGCCACGAACGTTACGGAAGCTCGTCCTTCATCTGAGAACTGCATCCAGGGTAATCCACAGTCTGCACAATGATCAAGCAACATGCTCCCTCCTCACAGCTACGACACATTGAGGAAATCCAAATCCAAACCAGGTCCGCCGTTGCCAGATAAGCAATCCCACTCACCACCCAAAACACAGCATTACGAACATCCAAATCGACTCCGCCGCCGTTCTACTTGCCCTGAAACGTCCGAAGTTGGTCAAACCCTGAATTCAACCTGCCTCAGCTTCCCCAGCAATGTTTGGGAGTACTTTCTCGCCCAACCACAAGCAGTCTACTATTAGTAGACATGCTTCAGGTTTCGAATGAGTCCCGAAAGTGCCGGTTTTGAAAGTCCACTTCAGCCCCGAATATCTATGCTCGAAACGAGGATCTGTGCGTCCGAATATGTCCTTGCCCACGGAGTCCGTGGGTTCTCTTAAGAAAAGGTAGGCTGTATAAAGGTGACTTTGGCCAATTCTTTTGAAGAACATACCAGTCGCCTTATTATTACTATAACTACCCCACCATTTTCTGTCAAGAGTTTGACATATAGCGCACTTTTCTTATTGCCTGCGGTTCACTTTCATTCACGAAATCCTGCAGAAGACTACCCTTACATTTAACTTCATTGGAACACGATTTTGAGCACATTTGGACAACATATCGGCCAGAAAACACTTTCGTTCATCGGACTTCCGAACCAAGGATGCCATCCAAAGCTGTTACGCTTTCAAGCATACTGCTCGCTTACAATACCGTTGGTACCCGTGCTTCACTCATCGGTGGCGGCGCTGGCCTCGGCGGCGGAGCGGGCTTGGGCGGCGGAGCGGGTTTAGGTGGCGGAGTTGGAGGTGGTGCTGGCCTTGATGTAGGTGGAGGAGCAGGGGGAGGAGCAGGGGGAGGTGCTGGACTTGGAGGTTTGCAGAAGTCTTGCTCGATCGGCTCACAACTTATGCTGACGATTGTTCAGGAGGTGCCGGCGCAGGCTTGCATGCAGGCGGTAATGGTGGTTTGAATGTTGGTGGAGGAGGAGGAGCTGGCGCGGGTCTCGGCGGCGGAGGTTTGTGTCCTATTTGCTTTAAGTCCTTGAGATTTATGCTGACGGTTGCTTAGCTGGTGGCGGCGCAGACTTGAATGTCGGTGGGCAGGGGCAAGGCGGAGCCGGAGCGGGTGTTGGCGGGGGAGGTTCGTATACTGGCCATTTGATATTCCGTTGTCGATGCTGACGATTCAACAGCTGGCGCCGGTGCAGGCCTAAATGCAGGCGCAGGTCTTGGCGGAGGCTTAGGGGGTAGTGCTTCCGGCGGACTGAACGCTGGTGGTAACGCTGGTGCCGGTCTAGGCGGAGGAGCTTCAGGCGGCGCCGGTGCGGGCCTCAATACAGGTGGCAAATCTGGACTGGGCGGAGGTGGCCACGTCGGAGGTGGTGCAGGTCTCAATGCCGGTGGCAACACTGGATCAGGTGCTGGGGATCATCTGGGTGGTGGCGCGGGCCTGAGCGCTAGCGGAAGCTATGCTGGAGCTGGACTAGGTGGTCATATTGGAGGTGGTGCTCAGGGAGGAGGTGAGTCAAGATTTCACTCCGCTTTACCGGTATTGATACTTACTCCTACACAGCAGGTCTGCATGCAGGCGGAGACACTGGTGCAGGTGCAGGTGGCCACGTTGGAGGTGGCGCAGGCCTCAGCGCTGGCGGTGGTGCAGGGGGCAAAATCGGAGGCGGCGCCCAAGGAGGAGGTGCGTGATCGACCTACTCAGCTCTCTTGGTATATCTTCTAACTTTAATACAGCAGGTCTCAACGCACATGGCAATACAGGCGCTGGCGGGCGTATTGGAGGTGATACCCATGGCGGAGGTCTGTGAAAGATATACCAAACTCTCTCCCTTCGGATGCTAACTTCGACACCCCAGGCAGCAGTGGTGGAAGCGCTAGCCTGAATGTAGGAGGCGGAGCAGGAAAAAGCTCAAGCACTGGAGGAAACGCTGGCGGAAACGCTGCAGGTACTTCAGGCAATTCAGGCAGTGCAGGCAATTCAGGCTCAGGCAGTCCAGAAAGCCCAGCCTCGGGCAGTCCCGGTAGTCCTGGTAGCCCTGGCACTGGCACTGGCACTGGCACTGGCATCCCAGGAACCGGTGGAGGAACGAGCGGAAATGCTGCCGGAGGAGCTGAATCTAGCCCCAAGGGTATGTGTGCAGCTCGCTCGTTGATGCAGAGTTTCAGACCAAGGCTAACGATCGAACAGCAAGTACAGGTGGCAACAAAGGATCAGGTATCTCCTCGGGCGGATCTGGCAGTGCTAATGGAGGCACTGGTGGTGAAAGTCATGGAGAAGTCAGCTGGCCTGGCCTGGAGGTTCCCATTGCTCCAAGTGGCGGAGGCGCCGCGCCTGTGTACACACCTGCCGCTTCTATCTGGTCGTCGCCGTCCGAACACATGAGCGAACACAAGCCTGCACCTGGTGTCTTCCTCACAGCATCTGCAACCCAAAGCGCCCCAGCTCCGCAATACACCATTCAAGGTGGTCCTGCGAAGGTCTACTACTTTCCTCCAAGCGTCGCTCAGGGTGGTCAGGCTCCAGGAGCGAGCATTACTCCAGCACCTGGCGTACCCGGCAATACTGATTCGAGCCCGGTTGGCGGAGGAGGTGCCCTTGGATCTGATGGTCTGCTAACCACTATGGACAAAGTCTTCAACCCGAAGTATGTCTACGTCTCGTTCTCCACTCTCTACGCCGGCTACAAGGTTGGCAACGAGATGAAGACAATCGGTCCAAACTACCACAACACAATGTTCTCATTCCGCTCAGAAGAGATGTCCACAAAGTGTGCTTCCACCATGGCACCGGACGCGACTCCATCATATGGTCCTCCAGCAGCTATCAACTGGGACGGTCTTGACGCATCTATGGCGAAGGGAGAGTCGAGCTGCTGGAACCTTTCTCCACCAGCTGGATTTCTCAAAGCGGTGCCCCCCGAGTGGACGCAGCAGCTTTACTGGAACGTGCACTTTGATCCACCTCAGATGCTCATGAAGGCGGACTCTGTTGCCCAACCTACAATGCCTCCCACCAATGCCGATGCCGATGCTATCGCTCCGACTCCTGCATCAAGCGCGGCAGCAGAGACGGCCGTGGCTACTTCGACCGGCACAATATACAGTACTGTTGTGCCGAGTAGTGTGGCACCGAAATATGCTACACCGAGCGGTGTTGTAGCGGGCACGGGATCTGTTTACGCTGGATCTAGCGGCATCGCAGCAGGGAGCGGTGTTGTACCGAGCGGCGTTGCGGGCGGCGTCGCAGCGGGCACGGGATCTCCTCACGGTGGATCCAATGCATCTGCAAGTGGACCTAAATCGCCTGTGCCGTTCACTGGCGGATCAAACCCTCACCATGGTCATGGCGGCCAAGGCGGATGGCGCATGGTCGCTGTCGGGATGTTGGTGGGAGTTGTTACAGTCGTTACTTTGCTTTGAGGAGATTGCAGATTTTGATTTGGGCGGAGGTTAGAACGCCTTTGAGCTTCGATACAGGAATCCGACCTACACATTCTTTACAGGGGTTTGTGGATTTGTTAGACGATGGCCTTTCCATAATGAATAATGACACGATTTGCAACGTAGCTTGAAGTCACTATCGGAACCTGGTTCATGTCTAGGCCATCGCACACGCTAACACGGCCATAGCTGCACTGCTCAATAGCCACGGTGGCGGCAAGCCTGCCGCACCGTTGTTTGCGAGTGTACCAGTCGAGCCAGTGGCGTTGCTTCCGCCACTTTGACTCGCTACAATTGCCGCTTGTCTGCTTACGATAGGGTACTGATACGTACCATTCATCAACTCCTCCTCAGCTCCATACCACCTCAACAAAGCCTCCACCTTCCCTCCCCCGGCAGGACCTGGAATCCAGTTGCTGGTCCAGTTTGCAGGTGGTGGAACATCAGCAGGCTGAAGAAGTACCTGAAAGGTACCATCTGCATTACCTCCGTACACTTTTGTTCCGTCTGCGAAGGTCAAGTTACTTCGGTCTCCGATGCTGTATCTGTTGAGATCATTGGGAATCAGATAGTTGTTCGAGTATGCGGTGATGCTCCAGAACCCAAGGGATTGTAGCGGTGGTCGACGGGAGAACGTATAGATGTAGGAATCGTTCGACCCGAGCGTGTACTCTTCAGTAGAATCAGAGCATTGCCCTGAAGTACTATTGGTCCAAGATGGATAGACCGCTAATGGTGCCTTAATCATCAAGTATGCTGATGAAGCTATAGCGGCGCGGTAAGCGTAGTTTGTTCCGTTCTGAAAGTCTCCAGAGACTGCAGGCTGTGGTATGCACCAGCCGTTGTTTTGAGGAACATTGTTGCTTGGAGCTGCTGCGGCGGCTGCAGCAGAAGCCAACGCAGTGCGGTTGGCTGATTCGAGGTCGATCCCACTCGGCGCAGTGTAGCTGCTCGTCTGATTACTGGTTGATGCTCCGGTGAACCCAGCGGCACTAAGCTGTGCGTTGACGAGGCTTTCTTGACTAGGAAGCTGTGGCGGATCGTAATGTGCGTACTGGGCCAGGAGTTCGAGGACGTTGGCTGCTACACTAGACTCGTTTATCGGACGTGAGATATCCTGAAGGGACGGGACCGAGGTTCCGTTGAAATGTGTTCCTTTTGCAATTGTATTGAATGAGGTGGCATTTTGCAAGGCGTGGACTTCGTCGTAATTGTTATCGATAAGCCATCTGATCAACAGAATGCCATGATCTGTCGGGCTTTGTATGCTCGCGACAGATGAGTCTGAGCTTGTCGACGAGGTATTGGTGGGGAACACGCCAACAGGACCATTGCCAGACCTCCTGGATAGCTCATAGCTGCCGCTTTTATTGAAGTTGCTGGGACCGACATTGGCAAAGTTGTCGCCGAATGGGTCATAGAACGAGAACAACGCGTATTGGTTCGCAGGTATTTCGGGAACAGTAAGATTGATATTTTGGTTCCCAATGTCGAATATCGCCACGGAGTATAGCGTGTCGACGTTTGGCTTGACGATTATGTCGAGGCCCGCAGTAGCCAATTGTCGAACATTGAGAAGCTTGTTCACAATATTGGTCGCGATGAAAGGTGATGCAAGCTTTTGGAATCCGAGCAAAGGGTAGCCATAGAGCAAAGCAAATGCAGTGGCGTTCTCGGCTGTACTGTTCGTAGAGATGTTTTGTTGTACCTGGGCGAGCGAGACGCTCGCGTAAAGCAGGCAAGAAAGCAAGCCGAACATCTTTCAGAAGAAAAGAGAATGGAATAAACTTCCAATGCGTCGTGAGAAGACCTACCACGCCATGAGAGATATACAAAAAGACGTGCCGTCTGGACGATCGGCGCTCACAATTACGTGATTGCCGGTTGAGGGAGAGGCTTCAAGACGGTCGAATCTAGTCCATGCCGCGTTCCCAGCGGTCCAGTGACTTCCACTCGCAGTGCATGTGCATCATTTGTATCAAAAAGCAGGATCCCAGATGTCGCATATGGAGAGAGACTGGTGTTGCGGCAACTCATGCTATGATGAAGTAGGTAGTCGAGGGCTTCCGGTTGGCAGGTGGAGTGAGAAGAGAAATTGACTTCCTCTCTTGGCATTTGCTGACATGTTTCCCAGAGCATGAAAGACGCTGCAGGTGAGCTTCGACGATCTCGCCAGAGGGGTTTTTGGCAGGTTCTTTGGACTGTTCGTCTCTTTTGCGGACTGGACTAAGCTAATAGTAGCAGTGTTCCAGAAATGTTGGATATATATACAGACACAAATCTGGCATCAGCACATACGACCATAGAGTCATGAATATTAGCCATCCACGATAAGTACACTTCTCACCCGCGAAGCAAAAAGTGAACTTCTCGCACATACTTTCTCCACTGTAGCGTCATTACATATATGTAACCGAAACGTGTATACTACATGTGTGACCATCAGCGAATCCCAAATGTTGCATGTTTTTTGTCTCTCGTTGCTAAATGTGGTGTGGTGATCGAAAAGGAGTCATGGGACTTTTTTGGCACTTTTCAGCCTCTTCTTGTTGTGAGGCGGCGGGCCGCTAGACAATGTTAGCAGAGAGAGGTGATGCTCAACTGGTGGATCTCACTCTTGTACGTTGATCTGAGTGAACGGCACCCGGTTCATGGAAATCGCCATCTTACAAGTCGATCTCGGCATTGTTCAGAATCAAGATCTATGCTCTCTGTTGTAACGCTGCATCTGACGGGTAGGACCTCCGTGCTATTCGCCAGGATACCTAAAGGTACCACGGAGAGTGTCGCACGGATCCGAGTGATGCCATTCCCAAGTGAATTTTGTTCACTCACCGTGCCCGCTGTCATATTCTGAACGACCCTGCAAATACGGTCCGCTCTGGCCAAATGAGATTGACCTTATTCTTGACGAGTCCAGTCGAAATGAGGACTAGCGGCGAGGACGGCCGCTTCGGTGGTGAAGCCCGCGTCACGATCGAGCTGGGACCGAAAGAAAAGGTAGGCGGAGTGAGATGGGTCATTCACGAGATTGAAGCCTGTCATCAGTAGCGTTTGACCTTCCTCGAGGAAGTACTCGGTCGTGGCAGTAGATCCATCCAACATAGCTCAAACTGCTGACCATCCCTTACTCAAATGCTCAACAGCCTCCTCCTCACCAACAACATCCGCCATTTTAGAATCCATATCGAAGATATTAGCATCATGAATCGCCGCACTCCGATCTCCACAAGCACTCCCAACAACCATGCTACCCGCACATCCAATTAGCATTTCCCAAAAAGTAGGCCGGAAAGGCACAAGGCCACTCACGGTCTGAAATTATGACAAAGCGCATCCAGCACAGTAGCCCTCACACACCCACTCGTGCTAACCCCACAAACGACCACCGTATCAACACCCCTGAACCTCAACAAACCCGCCAACTCCGTTCCAAAGAATGCACTAGGGTGCCGTTTCAACACCACATCCTCATGTTCCAAAGGTTCCAGTCCGGGGAGACAAGCATCCAACCCTCGGGTATCGCCTTTCTGCCAGATATCCAGGACCCTGGCTTTCTGGTAGGAGATCCCTGCATCGGACATGTCGGATTTGGTGTATGAAACTTGCGTCCACACTATTGGGATTCCAGAAGAGCGGGCAGCGGAGACCAGACGCCGCATTACCTCTGGGGAGGCTAGAGCGGTGGGGTTGGAGGAGAGATCTAGAGGGGAGGAAGGAGTGAAGTAGGCTTTGCAGACGTCTATTAAGATGAGAGCTGGTTTTTGACCCTGGGAATTGTTAGTACTTTGATGTGGAACAGTTGGGGAAGGAGTGAATTACCCAGCCTAAACGATTGCCAAACCCGGAGGCACGATAAGAATTGGCTTCGGCATGGGTAGATGGTGCGGTCATGATGTTTGGTTGCAATTATTGAGGATGAGGTGAAGTGTGAAGAAAGATGAAGTAGAAAAGGTAGACAAGATACGCCACAGGCGACTGATAGGCCAACTCCACAGTCTTGGTATTGCATTGAAGCAAAAGTATCGACCTACCGATTAGTGATATCCTGGAATGGGTATCGAAAAGCAGTGCTGCAATATGCTAACAAGAAACATCGACGTCACGTCTCCGTCGCTCTCACTCTCTGCCTGCCCTCACGCAGTCTTCAGCCATGCGGCCGACAGACCAATCATACTGCTCACAGTGCCGGCCAAGCCAACAATGCCATCGTCGAGGTTGACGAAACCAATCGCGCTGCTTGGGATGGTAATGTCGCAGACATCGGAAAGCAGCTGCAGCTTAGTCGCAGCTTGTTCCCTAGAAATTCAACACAAATGTCAGTTCCGTTTTCCCGTTCCAAAAGCTTCACACTGCAAATGAAAACATACCTCTCCAGCTTCTTACCCTCCACAGCCTTCTCTGCATCAGCACCCGCCTCCTGCTGCTTCTTCGCCAATAGCTGCAGATTATACAATGTGTAGAGCCCCGCAGCGATATTGCACGCCAAACCCGCAAACCAAGCTCGATAAGCCTCCCTCTGCAACCTCGCACCACTCGCAAACTTCTTGATGCCCGTCTGATCCAGATAGGTCAGAGCATCGAGGGAAAGGTAAACGGCATAGCCGAGCTGGCGACCCACGGCCAGGTACTTGAGGACTGGGTCCAGAGACTTGGAGTCGGCAGCTACGGCGGCCGCTTTGAAGTGCTCGACGAATTTACCGAGACGCATGGCTTTGCGGGCGCTGCCAAAGGACTTTTTGATGGCATCGTAGGTTGCGACGGTGGTTGCTGGGTGGTTGGTCCGGTAGAGGTACCACGCGAGGAAGCGCGAGAAGTACTGAATTGTGCGCAGGGTCTTGTCGCGGCCGACTGAAAGTTGTACTTCTTAGTGGCTGTTCTGCTTGTGATGTATATCTACATGGCTATGAGGCCAAGGGTAGTCTTACTGGTCGTTGCGACGAAGCGATTGAAGTGGCTCACCGTCGGATGGTAGATTAATGCGTCGGCAACCATGATGTGTGCTGTCGAGGGGTCGTGTGCGGTGTGGTGAAAGTCGCTTGATCCTAGAGAATCACTGCAAGAAAAGGATGGGCAGCAGAGAACACAGACACAATATCGCACGCTGCTCTTCCTCAAAAGTAGTACGTCGATGGGAAGAGGGCAAGGTGCTTGCTATCCTCCCTTAGCTCGTCGGCATGTGAGCACCTCGGTCAATCGGCGACGAACGACAGGGCCAAGAGGGCGTGCCTAAGGTAAGGTAAGGTAAGGTATCTATCTCATTCCCATACCCACCCGAGTCTGAGCTCTGAGACAAGGACCTCCAAGACGACAATCCCTCATCAGACTTCACGTGCGCTTTCGTCGATTGTACGTCGCGGCCATGGCGAAGAAGGCAAAGTCGCGCACCATTGCGGTGCGCCTTATCTCAATGGTATGACTATCCACTCCCAAAGCAGTGCTGCTGTACCGGGTCCTAATCCTCATGTGCAGGCAATGACGGGATACTACAAAACTTTTACTCGGCCGCGCCAGCATCGCCCGCTCAGCATGCTCAAGTACGATCCTGTTGGTAAGTCGCCTGAGTGGAGGTATCTCGATTGCGGGGTTTGAAGCTGATGGGATCGGGTCTGCAGTGAAGAAGAAGGTCCTGTTTCTTGAGGCAAAGCGCGGTGGATCTAAATGAAGGGGGACGAAAGACGAACAACATACTCCCATCACGAACCGCACTTGCCCCCCAGGCGCTTGGATGCAGCCACTTGATCGATCCAGGACGAGGCGCTGCCTTGGCAAAGCTCGCACGAATTCTCCAGAGAGAGCCTGTTGTAAGATGAGAGGCTGTAAGATGGCGACGAAAGCACCATGAAAGTGCTGGGGATAGCTACATGCAAAGGTTACGGGCATACAGAAGAAAGTCTGTCACAGGAGAAAGAGAACGTCGGTTCAGTAAACGGTTCAGTAAATCTGCGTCTAATGGTAGAAACTGGCAATACATGAGCTCGACATCAGTCATCAGACACTGCAAAGCGAGGGTTGTAGCCATGCCGCTGAAGACACAACAATATATCTCTGCTCAGCAGTATCATTCTCAGAGCAAATCTTTAACACGCCCGTCGAGAGGCTTAGCGGGCAAGCTCACGCGCAAATCGAGCATTCATCTCGTCGTCTGGGAACAGGTTAGTCAATGCTTGACATCAGCACATGCAATACGCTTACTCTTGGACAGCTTCCGGGTGGAGTTGCGCGTCTGTCGGGAACTTGTGCTCAAAGTGGCACCGGCAAGACTCTGCATGCGAGCCGGCTGAGTAGAAGCACGCGGCTGAGTAGAAGCACGAGAGGCGCCTCGCGATGAGCTGGGAGCCTGCATCCGACTGTTCTGCGATGCCACGAGCTCGCTGAGTGCATGTCCATCGCCTTGGCTGCTGCGGCTGGGCCCATCGCCTTGGCTGCTACGATGGTCCTGTTTCTTCTTCCGCTCCTGCTCGTAGCCTTGGACGACCTGACTCTGGGCCTTGCGTTTAGGAGCCGCTGCTCGAGGCTCCTTGTGGTTGGAGTGTTGACGGGCACCAGTCTCCTTGCCTCGACCGCCCGAGTGGTAAGTGTTCTGGCTGCGCGAGTTTGCCATTTGTTCAACGAAGCCCGGGGAGCTGCTGGAGATGATGCTCTGCGTTGGTTTAGTCTTGCCTCCCAATGCTGTGGGCTCAGGCGTCTTGTACTTTGATACTGCCGCTGATGCCATCTTTGTTGGTGGTGCCCAAGAGTTGATCTCTTCTTGCGACAGACTGGAAAGGCTCGACAAGTCGGTGCTACGACGGACCATTCTTGTCGACGTGTTGGGAGGTGGCATAAATTTCTGGAACGTTCGAGGAGCGTTGCGCTGAGTTTGATCTTCGGTGTGGACTGGCGAGTCTTCAAAAGCTTGCGAGACTATGTCATGTTCCTTGACCTTTCGCTTTGTTGAGACTGCGTTAAAGTTGGCAAAGGAAGGCATTCCGACTTGCGTCTCTGGCTCATACTGGGTCTCCGGTACAAACTGCGTCTCGGTTTCGTCTGCAACTTGTGAGCCTCGGTGGAAGGCTCGTGTCGTGGCAGAATTACGGTGCTGCGACGAATTGCCCTGGTGGAAATGATCCCTGCCCGGCGAAACGAGGAACGAGTCTTGTTGAGACTCCTCGACAATAGAGCTGCGAAATCCGTCCTGATAAGAAGAATGGGTATATTGCTGCTGCTGGTGTTGATCTAGCACTGAACCTCGGTGATCATTCTTACCGTTTTGCTGCTGAGAAGTATGGTATGACTTCTGCTGTGAGTCCTCGACAACAGGACCACGAGCCTGCCCGCTCTTGGGAGTTTTTGTTGGCTGATACTGTGTGCCTCCATCGGGCGAGTTCCTGAAGGCAGAGTAAGACTGCTGTTGTGATTCTTCGACAACAGGGCCGTGAGGCTTTCTGCTTAGGTGCAAATCTCCTTGCGGAACTTCTTCGCTCCGTGGTTGTGAGCTGTTGAAAGAAGGGCAGAGCTGCTGTTGCGACTCTTCAACAACAGCGCCACGAGCTGGAGCCGAGAATTGCAACAACTTCGTGCCTTGCGTCGTTGTAGGTTGGGTCTCCGTCAGCGCAGTGCGATCGCCCTTGTTATTGCTCCGGTGACCTTGAGACAGCTCGTGCTGCGTGTGTCTGTTCTGCAGGCGAGGGTCGGTCGAGGCGGTTTCTTCAACCAGGGGAGAAGGATTGTTGGAGGCGGTCAGAGCTGGGTTCGGGACGATGACTTGAAGAGCCTTGGCAAGCTCCTCTCGCAGGCGCTCATTGTCGGCAGTAGCCTTGTCTCGTTGCATTTCGACCTCCAAGATCTTACCATTGAGCTCGGTGGCCTTTGCCTGGTTCCTCTTTTCCTCAATCTGCCAGCTCTTCTGCAGATCTTCACGAAACCTCAAGTCGTTTTCGATTTGGCTTTGCAGATCCGTTTGCGCAGTTTGCAGCCTCTCCTGCAGCGCTTGCTCTTGCTTATTGTGTAACGTCTTCTGGTCCGCAATGGCCTTCCGGGCGGATGCTTCCATCTGTTCGGTCGCTTGATCGTTGAGCTTTTTGGCTGATTGCATTTCAGCCGTCAGGCGCTCAATCGATTGCTTGCTGTCAGAACGGCATTGTGCAAGCTCCTTTTTGAGCTGTTCCTCATCTTCGTCACACTCGTCACGAAGTTCTTCCATCCGCTTGACGAGTGCGTCTTTCTCTTGAATGGCTTTCTGAGATGTCTGCTTCTCGGACGCGAGCTGTGATTTGAGTGGACTGGCTTCTTTGGCGGCGGCTTGTTGGGCATCTTCGAGGCTTGATTTTAGTGAGTCGACTTCTTTCTTCCGATCTGCCAAGTTTTTCTCTGCCAGATCAATTTTCTGCTGCATGTTGGAAATTTCCGAAGAGTGTTTGCGGTCAAGCCCATCGAGTCGCGCCTTGCTTGAGGTTAGCTGCTCTTCCACAGCCGCGAGCTTCTGTGACTCTTGGTCCATCGCCTGTTTTGCATTCGCAGCTTCTGATCTCAGTTCCTCAATGTATTTGGCGGTAAGGGCTCTGGTCTTCTCTTCAGCCTTCTTGATCTGTTCGCTATGCTTCTCCTCCAGTTCTGTCCTCTCGGCCTCGAAGCTTACGACAGTTGGTGCTCCCTTCAAACGTAGATCAAGAGCATGCAATTGCGAACGCAACTCTTCGTTTGTGGCGGTCAAGTTGCGCATAGCACTGGATGTTGAGTCCAACTCCGCCTTCATATTTTGTAGAGCGGTGACCTTGGAACTGACTTCTTCCTTGAGCTGAGCTTCGTTACCTCGAGTGATTGACAGCGTCGACTCATGTTCAACAATGCTTGAATTTAGCTCTTCGATCTTGTGCTGCAGACCTGAGTTGACCTCTCGATTGGTGGCGTCTTGCATGGCGAGCTTCTCCTGTTGGCAAAGATCTGACTTCAGGCTCTTCAATGCCTCGTCTATGTAACGTTTCAGGGAAGACACCTGATCGGTTTGACGATGAGCGTCGCCACTCGGTTTATTGAGGCTGCGAACAGTGTCAGCAAATGACAACAAGGTGCTGGAGGAACTTGTTGACCTTTCCGACAATTGCTCGATGGTTCCCTTTACAGACACAATATCGTTACCAGTAGCTGCCTGCTGAGAGTGTAGCCCTTGCACGGCCGCCATGGTCTTTCCAATCTGCTCGGAAACGGCCTCCCCATTCTCTGCTTCAGCTACGGAGGCTGCGATTTCTGTGAGTCTGTCAAGAATCGATTGCTCACTCGCCTTGAGCAGACGAAGCGTTGCATCACCGGAACTGGCTGTGGAGCTGAGCTGACTCTGGATCTGCTCTCGGAGACTCTTCTCTTCCGCAAGAAGGGTCATCTTTTCTTTCAGTTGCTCTTCCAAGTGGTTTGCGCGCATTGTTGCCTTTGATAGTTCAGAGGTAGCACTGCGGCAAGTTTGAATGGCACGCTCCTTCAGCTGTGAGGCTTTCTCGGCGTTGCCGGAAAGCTCTTTTATAAGATTATCGAGCACCGCCTTGTGCTCCTTGGTCTCTTCTCCGACGCCTTTACAGTTCTGGCGATGAGTGCTGGAGTCCCGCTTCAAGGCTCCCATATCGTTGGCCAAGCCATTGATAAATGTCTTCAATTTGTTCGCAATGGTCTCGAAGCCGGCGATTTTAGCCTTTTGCTTCGCAATTGCTGAGGAGAGCTCGTCTCTCTCCTGCTGCAGTGCATCAAGTCGGTCTTGCAACGCCTGCTTGGCTTGAAGCTCTTGCCGGAGATCATTCTGCCAGGCGTTTCGCTCGGCTTGATGCTTGGCTGACTTGGCCTGTTGCTTGCGGATAACTCTGTGCTCAAACTCCTGTACGGCATCGCCGATAATATCGGAGGACGGACACTGATCTAGTCGTGTTTGCTCGTCTTGGTTCATGCTCATCTCAGGAGGGCCGTACGGGTTCGATTGTGGCTGGAAGGATTGGTGATGCACCACCTGTTCTGGAAGCTGGTGATGCTGGTCAAACCTCTCGTTCTGGGTGAAGTTGTTCTGCAAATTGTCGTCTCCGCAATGGTATCTGCCGTCGTCAACAGCCGCAGCTTCCATCTCGTTCTGCAGCTGGAAATGCGGCGAGTCAGGTCTGACATCACGATATGGAAGTCGTTGTTGGAGAGAACGGAAGCCGCCAAAGACTTCCGGCTCAGCCTGAGAATGAGCTGCAGCATGATGGGATTCATTACCGTCGTATGCCTCGGCCTGTGGTTGAAATGCCAGCGCTGCGTCGTGGCGCTGAATCTCTGTCTGAGCACCGACAGGCTCTACAGGTCGCTTCTTTCTCAGCTTGCGCTTCTTGCGCTTCAGAGCTGGTGCATGTATATCCTTCGACTGCTCCTCGGGCAAATGAGTGCCCTGCTCGGCACCTTGTTCGCTCAAGCTAGCTGGCGCCTCAACGGCTCGAAGTTCTGGCAGAAGACTGTCAGCTTACACCACGCAACACAACAGCGAGAAATGTCGAACCTTGGACCTCGTGTTCGCAAGAATTCTGCGTGATGTCGCGAGTTGGGAAGTCGTCAATCCTCATAGCGGCACCTTCCTCGTCAGAGACTTCAACGTCGTAGGCAACGTTAGTGCCCACAGGACCGTTATCGTGGTGAAGCGGTTGCTCAATAGGGTGCTCAACTACGTGCTGTATTCCGGATGAAAGAGGCTGGAGGACTCCGAGACGTTCGAGCATGTTGGCTTCAAAGGCGTCACTGTCTAAGCGTGGAGGTGACTCGAAGCCAGCGTTGCCAGCTGCGACATCTGGCTCGGGTCTGGGGGAATCAATCTCGTCATCTTGCGGGTAATGGGGTTGGATCTCCCTGGCGTCCCTCCGCTCACTGGCTTGCAGTGAAGGAGATGTAAATTGAGCCTGGTGGTCTTCGGGCCGATCTTGAGAATCGAGAACGCCGTGCGGCTCATGATAGATTTCGGCATCCTCGTCAAGGGCTGCGAAGTCAGCCTGGGTCGCCATGGCTGGTTGTCGGCAGCACCGGCCGTCAGCTGCGACGACAGCGAGGTGGCAAACCGAGCGAGTCGACCTCTGATAGGCCGTGTATGTGTTTACTGAGATGGTGTAGCAAAGGAACGGTCAATACCGCGTGAGGGAAAGTGGAGGTGGAGGTGAGGCAATGTTTGGAGACTGGAAAGCGAAAGAGGTAGTCGCGACACAGCGCGAGGCGGCCGTCTTCCCACGCAGAAACTTGACGCGATCAGTTAAGGAAATTTCCCACACGCGAACAGAACACAAAGAATATAGTGAGATCGCGCAAGCACCTACGTCAAATCCTGCGCCGTGCGGAGAATCTTACCACTGCAATTGCCATCCTCTTGACCTCTTGGGGCCCGAGGCGTAGCTAGCAGCTACAAAACCTAGCCCTGAGTGTTCTGATGAGTGTTTCCGGGAGTCATACTGCGAGTGTCTCTTTCATGTATGCATGCAAAAGCGGTTCATGCCATGAGTCGGGGTGGAATCAAATGGTGCTCACACGATCCTCGACATTTCTTCACCGACCGCACTGCATCATACAGCATCCACATCCACGCCATCGTCGTAAAAGAGAACATGGCGCCAACAGTCCTGCAAAAGGCACATCAGACCTGGCTTCTGAATTGCTTCGCGTTGGTGGATACTCAGCACATTACGCTGCTGGCAGAAGCCTCCCGTATCATCCGTAGAGCAAAATCGCACGCACCTCGCTCGCCACTTGTAGCTTATCCATCGGCACAACAATCTGTTGATTCACGACAAGTAGTCTTGATGTCAAAAGCACACGCGAGGTCACCTCGGTTGAAGACGTGAGACGAAAGTGCAAGGGCCACCTCTTCACCGTCCAATCACATCCACCGCCTTCCTGTAGCCGCCAGCTTGAACAAAGCATCACAGCGCATGCATCCACTTCACTCTCTAACTGCAGCGTCACTCCTATTGGACTCTCATCTCCGGGTAGCGACAATTCTCACCACTCGCACCCAAGCCACACGACAGGGTCGAGCGCTTCGGACAACAAGGTGGGAGAACTTGAATGCTCTTTTTCCGTTTTCTGCCTGCTGTATTTCCTTTTCTGCGTCTGTTCCTCATCTGAAAGAGCTGGTCTCGCAAGATATAATATATCTTCGTGCAACTGTCGCCGTTCTACTGTCAGTATGGCAAATCTGCTCTGGATTTGTGCTATTCTCCCATCCACGACTCTCGCTGCTGCAATCATACCACCACGGCTTGAAAATCGACAGAGCGGATCAGCAGTCGATACAGATGCCGGAGCATCAGGAGGCTCAGGAAGCTCCTACGTTAGTACCGGAGGAGTCATTGCCATCGCGGTAGTCCTCGCCATTGTGGTTATCTTGGGCAGTAAGAAATGACGCATCTCACAAGTGCTGTAATCGAGCTAAGGATATATAGTCGCCTCGACAGTCCTCTTCGTCCTAGCAAAGCGTCGCCAGTGGGACGTCCGAGCATCCATCAAGCGAGCCTCACGGCGGTTCACTGGCCGCGGCGGAGCCAGACCAACGGCCACAGACCGGCAACCGAAGCGTGTGGGGTTGCAGATGAACAACATGCCTGCTCGTGAAGGACAGCAAAAGCGCGGGCCGGTGGTAGTTGTTCGGGACGCTGAGAAAGGAAGCAATGGCTCTTCGAACAAGAGTGTTGCGCATTCAAAGAAGCCGGAGGGGTCTTGGCTGTGGAGAAATGACTGGAAACAATGACGGAATGACGGGTTTGATGACTTGCTGCGCAATGTTTGTACCATAAAGTAATGCTTCTCTGTACAGTGCGAGACAGAACCGAAGATGGCGTGAAATCAAGTTCCAACGAAGAACATCCCTCTATCGATTATTCTTCCATTGAGTCTTCTGCTTCTTCGTCATCCTCAGATTCTTCATTGAGATCGATCACTTGTGTCGGTCGAGGAGGAGCTGATCCTTGAGGTGGTCTATTTGACGCGCCAGTAGGACGTGGCTCTGGCTTCGGTCTCAGTGACGGCTCCTCGTTGGCATCGTCCTCAGCATTGTCGTCAATCGAAAAAGCGCGGTTCTGTGTACCGCCAGGGCCGGTATCGCTGTCATCGTCGTCGTCTTCCTCCTGCTGCAGTTGTTTGCTGCGCTGCAATCTCTGTATCTTACGGACGATGACTTTGTCCATCCCCAAATCGCTGCGAGTAAGCTGCTGCTGACATCCTCCCACCGGACACACTACGCACTTTTCACCGTTGCGCTGTCCGTTCTGCGGAGTGGTGCGCCTTGTTGAGTTATTGATCATATCTAATATGGCCTCTTTCTCGAAACTGTGTGGACACTTTTTGGACGTATACGGGTCAACAAACTCTCGCAAGGTGAGCAGACACTTGGTACTGATCGTGGCTTTGCTGATAGCAAGGTCATCGTCGTCGTCCTCGGCGTCTGCGTCCACGTTGCGGTCGGTGATGCCGGGTGCTGGTGCACCACTTTCGCTGAACCATTTAGTCTTATCTAGAGGTGGCGCTCCGTCATTGTCTTTGTGCACTGCGTCGTGGACTACTTCGCGGAAGTTGTAATACGCCTGATCATCCGCATATCTGTCGTACTGCTCCATGGATTGATATCGAAGTTTGGCATCTTCGACGTTTGTGCGGAATACATCAACGGGAGCACGTTGAGCTGGAGTGCCACCAGCCGGGTCGGTGGGCGTAAAGTCTGGATATTCCTCTTCTGCAGCCGACGCGTCCTCCTCGTTCTCCTCGTCACCACGCTCACCAGCTGTCCGCCGCGCTGCTCGCTGGGTGCGGGCATTTTGCGTGCTGGCTTGTGTGCTGGCGGTATTGCGGGCGTGCTGCTCAGTCTTGGCCAGCGACTGAGTGATGGCCTCCACGCTGTGCTGGTGGTCGATGAGCTTGCGCATGCTCTCCTCCATCCGCTGCGTCATGCCGTCGACTTTGTCTTGGAACTGCGCTAATTTCTGCTCCAGTTCCGTCTGCTCGTCGTCTGGTCCTTCATGCTCTCGCTGCCGCTTCTCCCGCGATCTCTTCTGCGCCGCAGCTGCGTCTGTGACCCGGTCGTTCATCTGAACAGCGGCGTCAGTGAGCTGAGCTTGCGCTTCCTTCAGACTTTTGTCGAGCTTTGTCAGATTGCTAGAACGCGAGAGCTGCGCCAATGCTCGTTGCGCCGCAGGATTCAGCGGAAATGTCGGCGCCTGGTATTCGGGAGGTTCAGTATTGCGTCCCTGTGTCGATGGCCGTCCTTGTGTCGACGACCGTCCCTGTGTCGACGGCGCCGTCGATTGACGCCCTCGGGACATTGCAGCCATATTCATCGTGGCGGTGGAGTGGTTGTTGTTGTTGTTGTTGTTGTTGAGTGGGTGAAAAGAAAGAGAAAGTTTGCATGTCTCACGCGTTCGCGACGCGCCTTCCGATATCGCATTCACATGATAAATCATTTCACTTTGAAACATCAATAAGGTTGTGCGATATGTACCAATTAAGTAGTTCATCTGGCATGATAGAATTCCACATCCTCCAACGCAATCTCATCGCCAGTCGAGCCAAGCCGCTTTGATCTCAGCGATACACATATGTCGCTGACTAGAGGCCGGAGCACCTAGAATGCAATGGGTGAAATGTCAGCGCTGTGTTAGACAACTGGAGGCATTCTCCCTTCAGTTGCTTACCGGAATGCACTGCACGATGATCGTTCCTGTGATCTCGGAATTGTACCAGATGTTGCTCATTGCCAGTCGCCAGAAGTACCATCGATCCTTTCCTAGAAAGCAAAGGGTAAAGGATCAGCTATGTCGGAGAAAAAATGGAATTGGACCAAGGTCTGGCATAAGTCAAGAGACATGTTCGGACTGCCTCGTATGCCTTCTGTCATTCGTTCTCTTACCATTCCCATTATACTTCCACCTAAAAGCGAAGGGCAAAAGGTCAGCAATTTTTAGACAACGAGAGAAGGCAATGTGTTTTCGTGTATTCTTTCCGAGACCATGGAGTTCATTGTAGGCAAAAAGGCCACTCCGACCCATTATTGGATGTCTCGTCTGTGGAGGGTGTCACGTATGTGACTTTTGCCCTGTGCTTTACTCACTCATTCCGAATGGCTGACTCAATCGCAACGACCATTCCCAGACTCATCGTAAGGCACAGTCCAATCTTCTCCTTCTTTTTCATGTCCATATGGTATGTTATGATCCAGGGGAAAGCCGCGAATACAAAGTCCATAACGATGTTGTAGTCTGGATATGGTTAGTGAGAACATGGAAGACGAGGGCTTAATCGTCTAGTTGGCTCACAATTTCCTACTTCTTTGAACTTATTGCGCGGGCTGGGATTGAGGCAGAAGTCCAATCGATACCAGACATCGTAACTGCTACTATCGCATACTCTTGCCCACTCGACCACCATCTGAGACTTGTCAATAGTTGTGCCGACAGTTCTCAGCAATCACTCGTTCGACTTACCTTCGCGAGGTTGTAGGCATTCATGGACACAATGCAGAACCATAATACGCAATGGCATATTTTCCAATGAGAGAAGCCTCTCGTGAGTTTGAGCAATGTCACTGCAAATGCAGTCTTGGTCAGACTTTGACCCAGAAGTGTTCCGCAGGAGCTGATGATGATCATGATGTGCATGCGATCGTCCCACTCCGCTGTAACATATCCTGTAGCATATTCGAGAGTGATGAGGATATTGTTGGCAGTAAGGACAGTCTGCGTCGGTGTTAGTTTTCACCCGAGCATCACGGAGGTCTGAGTTTCAAGTACCCAAGCAAACAAGAGAACATAATCGTCATACCACAGCCTGTGACGGCGGGTTCGCTTGCTGTATAGACGTGCGATAAGAAACGCAGTGGCACCGACGTAAAGCGACCAAATGCCAGCATTTAGTTGTACTTCGGGATTGATATAATCTGTTCTCTCAGTTAGTCTGTAATGGCATGCATGAGTAACGGGTACATACCTAAGTCCGGGTTCCTAGCAAAGATATGCATGGCGAACACAAACACATGCCGGGCGAAGGAGCTGTCGAAGTGAAGAGTGGTGCAGAAAAAGGATGATCAAGGAATAAGCAGACTAGACAGTGTTGATCAGACATTTCAGCTCTTAGCCAGGCTGATGTACGCGACAGCATCAGAGACTTCTTGTGGCTCTGGCTCCGAAGGGTGGTAACACTCTCCGATGGTTTCATGACCTGGCCGTGGGGACAGATCCAAACGCGATCTTGAGCTCGTTTATAGAAGATTTGAAGTACCTAGAGTACCTCAGTTGATTTCGTCAGCTTCCTTCAGAAGTGATGTTGATCATGATGCGATGTGAATTAACAAAAAATCGTCTTGTAACCATCATGGTCTGCTTTGCCTTTGTCGAACTGTTGATGCTATTGCAAAGGCTGTCGTCGTGGACACTGCTAAAGTGGACATGGCAATATATTGCGCCACCAGTAGGACATGCTGGCGGTCCCGTATAGATTGCACGGTACGGCAATTATCCTATATCGTCCATGGAGCCGCCGGAGTTTGATTGCTGAGTGGCTTATCCCCTGGAAAATGCCATGCATTCTGCATCTGCATCTGCATCTGCATGCGTTCGTCCATCCCATACAATGGTTCTGAGAGCGTGCCTGCGTCGTCCGTCCCTCGGTCCACGTGTTGAAGGGATCTAGGTGCTTCGCGAAAGTGAGGAGAGGACGGGAACCTTGCCTTGGAAGTGGAGTCGGCGCTTCTCTCACTCATCCCGATGTCTCGCCACGATCGATTCACGCTTTGATAACATCTTGACCTTGACATCAAGAATTTAACAACAACGATGCGAATCCCACCATGCCGAGGCTGGAAATGATCTGGAGATGCTGGAAACCCGGTAGCGGGAGGCTATCGTGCTCTACAGAGCTGCACAGGCTGCATAAGAAGACTACAACGAACCAATCTCACTTCAAATGATATGTACGACGCCCTCCCAATGTCCTCATTTGCGTCTCGCTGCGTTTCCAGGGCATTCTTCCACGATTTCATCTAATGACATTACTTGCTGATGAAGTTTAGGTAGTCGGCTACGATCAGTGTAACCATTCTATTACAGCGTCAGCACTATTCGAGATACCGTCTACCATGGCGGTCGACTTACGCATGCGGTGCAATACGGGTATAATATGTCGAAAAGCCACGGTAAAAGCGTAACGGCCCCTGAAAGTGAAGTATGGAAGGTAAGCATTGGTCTTACGCGTTGGGGAAGCCATGAAGAACATTCGAGACACGCTCTCGATGACTTTCATACTTCGATTTACTTACCTCTTCCCGGATAACCTTCTGGAAACAATCGACCATGCCCTTGTATGGGAGCTTGCCATCCGGTCCTCGGGACTGTTTCTGGAGTCTCGTCTTCACAAAATCGAAAGGAAGACTGAAGAAAGAAGCAAAGAAGCCTGCAATGGCCGACGCCGTGAGCGTTTGCGTCCGAGGGCCCATCGAATCCATGGTCTTTAGTCGCGCCTTTGCTTCTGAGAAGAACGCCAGCTGCCCAAAATTCAAGGCCATGGCACGCACGACGGTCGGATTCGCACCAGCCCAAAGCCGAGCCACGCCCTCGTTCTTCGCGATCCTCATCAGCGCGTCACCGACACCTTTGTAGTTGGCGCGGTCTGTCTTTGGTTTCAATCCATCGCTTTGCATGCGGATCAACGCCAAATCAGCTGGGTTGCCAATGAACGCAGCAATGCCACCGGCTGTGAGGCCTGCCGCCGCACGCTCCTTGAAGCCAATTTTTTGACCTTGGCCTTCTGCGCGAGCGCTGAGTGTCTTCATGAAGGTGTCAAAGAAACCAAGACGTGCCGTGGTGTACACAGCTTGTCGTAAGAGGCCTGCGCTCAAGCCAGTGTAGAGATCCATCACCTTACCGGCAGCAATAATATCCTTTGTGATTGTAATTGGAGTTGGTCGCGGACCAGTCTTGACACCCTCGCCTGCGAGCTGGAGACGGACCTTGATCATGTCGATGGGCTGGATGACTGTGGTTGCAACCATGCCAGCAGCGCCGCCGTTCACAAACGGAAGTGCCGCTCGCATGAAAGGCGTATGCAACAAGTCCCTGGTAGCCTGTTGTGGGTTCTCGGACGCTTTCTGCATTGCTGCTGGAGCATCTGCCGCAACGTCTTTGGCTGCTGTGAGGGCTGATTCAGCCTTGCGTCTCGCGGCCTCGACTGCGGATGTCATGGTGGTTGTCTGAATGTAGGATCCTGTGGTCAAGTTCGCAGAAGGAATTGCAATGTCGATTTATCCAAGATTTCGTGAGTGGAACAGGATCGAATCGCAGGTAATTGTTGTTGAGAGCACTGCGCTCAGTCAGAGGACAGGGCAACAATATATTGCGCGTAAGGCTATCACAGCAGCGTCAACCTCTCAATCTCCCATGCCAGCCTGCCGTCCTACAACCGAATGGGCGAGATGCGATCCCGGCTGAACCCGCGATGTTACTCACATGTGAAGACTGAGGCTAGACAGCAATGCCGAGCCCCACCGCAAGCTCGCGTCCGAGCCGTCGTCTTCAGATCGGTTAGGTGATACGGTAGTATTTTAGGATGCGCGCTGAGGTGTATCAAAGAGCTCTCTGCGTTGTATAGGCGTGATGTTTCTTGTATCTCAGTGAATTGCAGCTTGCTGCGAAAGGCTGGCGCGCCTGCTGTTGAAGTACTCGCAGGAAGCAGAAAGGGCCTCCCAAGCAACTGCTATGACAGCTCCGACTACATGTATCTGGAGCTGTACAGCTGACCCTCTAGCTTGTACCTAGTACTTCTGCGGGGAAATACCCAGTCACAACGTTCTGCTCGTCGAGGTATAAGGAAGTTTCACTGCTGTATCGGCGTTGCTATACGCGTAACGCCTCGGAGGGACGTCTCGACCGATGTCTCGACCAACTTCCGTTACCGGACACTCACCACACAAGCCGCAGCCGGAAGTCCGAATGGTAAGAAGTGGGGGCTGACAAAGTCGGTCTTACCATGTACAGGGAATCAGAAAGTAGGTCGCACCGAGAGAGAAAGATGTGCGGACGAAAGGGACGTGTACTTAGACTGCAAGACTTGACTTGTATATGAGCTGCTGCACGTATGTGTCAACGCTAAGTCAAATGCTCTTCATCGTCAACAGCGCCGTCCCTTGCTTCAAACTTGAGAAAGCCTTCGGAGTCTGCCTCAGGACCGCAAATCTGCTGCCAGGCAGCCTTGACGCTTCGCAATACGTTCTCTTCAAGTGCCAGCTCGGACGACAGGGAATCAAGCACGACACTTCGACCACTTGAAGTAGGAGTGGCAGTAAGTATTGAACCAAACCGCTGTTGATACTGCATGGTCCAGAGTACCGAAGGAATGGGGTGCCCGCCGAAGGATCCGAGCAAGTCTTTCACTGCTTCCTTGACGCGAGGAAATCCAGCCTCACACGGCTGAGCAACTGCAGCGTAAAGGATACCTGCGATAGCAAGTTAGTCTATGCTAGCATGCAGAGAAGGTGGCTTGATTGTGTAGGTATGTTAGGGGACGATGTATCAGGTTGTCAGAGATGTTTTATTCTTCAATGTAGTTCAGACAATGTAGATAAGTATTCGTGAAATCGTTCATCATGTCGTGGAGGTTGTGTGTGCAGCGGAGAGCATATGGGATAATACGTACTTTGTCCAACAGGACATTCACCAGACTCACTGGAATGAGCGAATATGTAGACAGGCGGATCGCGGTCATTTTTCGGTGGTATCATGGCGACCGCGCCGGCAGGTATTGGTCCTCCTTCGCAGGTTGGTGGGAACATGCTGCTCAAGGGCGATGATATGATCGATACGCTCCTCGAGATGAAGGTCTCGTCCCAGTCTTTGCTCGGTACCGCTGCGGGTAATTCCTGCTGGGTGCCAGCTACCCATTTGGCAGAGACTTTGTCGCCGCTGCTTAGCTGGACAGCAAGACTTCCGTCGTCGCCAGAGCGGCATTCAGCGATACCCTGGCCGAGGACATATACACCACCTCCAACCGCACAAGCCCGACAGGCTACTTGGCCTACCTCTGCAAGTCCCCCCCATTTGGGCAGCACAGCTCCAAACCCGGGACCGAATAGCCCAATGCTAGTGAGGTGTCTCGCAATTCTGGGCACGGCAAATTCGACAGTGGTGTGCTCTACAGATTGATTGCTCAGAGAAAGGGCGAATATGGGTGCGTGGGAGGTGGGCGGCAAAGCGAATCTTTGCTGGAGGAAGGTCGAGAAGATCATCGATCTGTCGTCATGCCATGTGTCCGGCTGAGCTTCGCTGGCGGCAACGAAGCGCAGAAACTTCATGAGAGACCTTTTTGCTTTGAAATCTAGCGCGCCATCCTGGAAGACATCTTCCCGTCCTCCTGGCACTCTCGTGAGCGTTGCTGGCTTCGAAGACGTGGTGCTGCCTTTGGTGTTGAAAATGAACCAGGACCCGACGGCCTGAAACTCGAGCTGATTGTGCGTGTGGGACGAGACCAGAGAAGACAGCAGTGTGGAACGTGTGTAAAGCAGATGCGGTGCCAGTGCGAGCGAATATGCGCGTGCGTGTGCGAGCTTGACCGTCTCCAAGTCTGCTTGGCTCTCGACTTTCTGCACTTCAGCATGGCTGAAAGAGCGCGAAGCATCGTCGTCCGGCGCGGCAGCGTGCCTCTGAGCCCATATTTCAGCCTCGGCAAGGCTCAACGCCGCTTCGTCGCCGCCGTAGTAGTCGTTGCGGTCGATATGCAGGATCGTCTTTCCTGAGCGCGACAGAGCTCTGCACCGCGGGTACTGCGTTAGTCAGCTCGAGGCTGGAAACCAACCGCGGACAGACGTACAGCGCAAGCAGCGACTGTGGCAGACCGGTGCCGGAGATGACCACATCCCAGCTGGTTCCGTCAAGGGTTTCCATCGTGACAAGGTGGTGGTTGTGGTCACATTGTTGTTGTTGGAGAAGGGACAAAGGAAGCCCGCCAGCAGAAAAGATAGTTCTACACGAACGCCAAGCACGCTAGCTGATGAGATCTCTGCCTCATCAATTTCAGTCAACGTCTTTTTCTTCTTTTCATCATCGCGCCCGACAACGAAGCACTTTCATCTGTGATGCCGAGTTTAATGTCAGATCTCTTCACTGTAGATCTGCGGGCGTGACAGAACAAATCTACGTCCACGTATCTCCTGCCTCACCTCAACAGTGTGAACGTAGGTCGAGTTGGACGAACACCTATTCATGCCGAGGGCACCCTACGCGTACATGTACTGTTGTGGCCGCATGTGGTACACTCTTTCCGTGCTAGTTCTGAGCCGGAATGATTACTTTGTCGCTGTGTCAGGAACCTCGCCATATGGCGATCCGCATACCCTAGGGCTAGGGTTGGGGTAGTGCGCCAGCTCTGATGTGCGACATGTTGCGTTGCATCGTGCAAGTACGATTCCCCATTACTGTAATTTGTTGTTTGATACAATGCCCTAGGTTCCAGCGTCTGCTCGTCAATGCGGCGACATTGCTTGTCTCGACGGGCGGAATGTACAGCAGAGTGAAGATATTATGGCAAATGCATCCACGAAGTTGTTGCTATATCAGATCAAACCTTTTTTGTACAACGTAGCATCTAAAGAGTATGATAACATGCTTTCACATTCTCAGACCAGACCCGAACAACTGAACCATATAGAACGATGAAGGCACACGAACGAAAGTCGAACGCACACTCCAAGAAGAGAACAGGATGTGGAATAGTCAAATCGATGCTGTATAACGCTTCTTCGTAACACAGTCGGCCTTGCATGCACCAAAGCCAACTATAACTTCGATAGAATAGCGTCTGCACCAGAGACCTGGCCACCAGGTCAGCGTCAATGTCCTCAACATGTTGGTACGCGGACCACTCACAGTCACTTCCCGAGGAGATTTCTCGACGTCGGCAGCAGAAACTGTCCCATCCTGCTCGATGATCATAGCCCACCGGCCATTGCGGTCTCCCATCCCAGCATCCCACCCGTGATTCTTGCTAAAGAAACTCTTGGTGTCGCTCATGAAGAGGATCTTGCTGTCAGATTTTACACCATTCACCTTGCCCCCTGTTTCACCATATTTAGTCTCCAGTATAGTTGTCATAAAAACTCAAGCTGCTTACACGCTGACATGACAAACGAATCGTTGCTTGCGATTACAACGATAAGATCGACGCCTTTCGAGGCGAGCTTGTCGATGTTCTCGAGATACGGGGGAATGTGTCGAGCTTGGCAACCTGGAGTGAAAGCGCCAGGGACGGATACAAGAACCACTTTTTTGCCAGCGAACTCCTTGGATGCATCGTACAGTTGAGGAATCCCACAAGCGGTGGGATCAGGATCAGTTATAGGAGCCCACCTGAATGACTGGTAAGTATCGTCATATTGTACTGATGACCAAACCTACTCGAACCTCACACCATCTGGAAATCTCTCGCCAGGCTTGAGAGGAGCCATTCTGTTGTTTCTATGACGAGGAACACTCGTTGCGATTCGTTGTTGTTTGAGATGAAGCTTCGACACAGGCATTCGGCAATTCGTGACGCCCTGGGCCGAATGGTACCGATCGGCGAATCCTTCTCTTTCTGCCCGACATCAACATCCCACACCTTCCTACAGGTCGCAGGTCACGTTACCATGGCCGCGCCGCATCCTCTGGACGCGTCGAGCCGTGTATTGATGGACGGAAAATTCATTACGACGGTCTTCTGTCTGGCCCTTGCCTGGATTATATACCTAGTGGCTCGCACTGATTCTGAAAAGGCCATCGAATACTTTGTGTCCGTGCCCGAGGAAATCAAGCCTGGTTGGAAGGGAAAGGGGCTCCCACAGCCGTCCATCAAGGTCACCGGCTCAAATGCTATACAATGCTACGCTCCGGCCACCGGACACTCACTTGGACTGATCAATCCTGCCTCACGGGACAAGATTGATCGAATCATCGCTCGCGCTGCCGCCGCACAATTGACATGGAGCAAGACTACGTTTTCTCAGCGACGAAAGGTCCTTAAGACTCTCCTCAAATTCATTCTCGACAATGAAGTGGACATCATCAGGACCGCTTGTCTTGATAGCGGCAAGACCAGAGTGGACGCTCTCTTCGGGGAAGTGCTCGTTACCGTCGAAAAGCTCAAATGGATGCTCGACCACGGCGAAAAGACCCTCTCGGTCGATCGACGACCTTCCAACCTACTCATGTTCTACAAGAATAACGAAATTCGTTACGAGCCGCTGGGAGTCGTTGCCGCATGTGTGAGCTGGAAGTGAGTCCTCCCCAACTTCACCATCGTTCTACCACATCACTGACTCTTCAGCTACCCCTTCCACAACTTCCTTGGTCCAGTGATATCCTCCATCTTCGCCGGTAATGCCATCGTAGTCAAGACCAGCGAACAGACCGCATGGTCGTCGGCCTACTTCGTCAATATCGCTCGCGGCGCACTATCAGCATGCGGCTTTGATCCAAATGTTGTTCAAGGTTTCTCATGCTGGCCTCAGACCGCAGACTATTTCACTTCGCACGCTGGCATTAGCCATCTCACTTTCATAGGCAGCAGACCGGTAGCTCATGCAGTTGCGAAAAGTGCTTCCAAAGCGTTGACACCTCTATGCATCGAGCTTGGCGGTAAAGACGCTGCCATTGTCTTGGATGATGCTAACGGACGATGCATGTCGACTGGTGAGCTGAACAGGGTGTCCAGTATCCTTATGAGAGGCGTGTTCCAGTCATCGGGACAAAACTGTGTTGGCATCGAACGCATCATCGCCATGCCAGAGGCATATAAGAAGCTGGTCTCAACGCTGGCGCCGCGCATTCAGGCACTTCGCTTGGGAAATGACCTTGACCCTGAATGTACAGCAGACGGCAATGCGATCGACTGCGGCGCCCTCATCAGTCCCACGTCCTTTGACCGCCTCGAACGTTTGATAGCAGAGGCAACGGCAGGTGGAGCACGGCTGCTCGTGGGTGGACATCGTTTCACGCACGAACTCTACCCACAGGGTCACTACTTCGCGCCCACTCTCCTTGTGGATGTTACATCTGATATGAACATAGCGCAGGAGGAACTGTTTGCACCCGTTTGTGTGATGATGCGGGCAGAGAGCATCGACGAGGCTATTGACATTGGTAATAGCACTACATATGGCTTGGGAGCCAGTGTATTTGGACCTACATCGTCTTCAGGAGCTCGAAACAACCTGACACATGTGACGAACAGCTTGAAAGTCGGCATGGTAGCCGTAAATGACTTCGCAGCGTATTACGTCTGTCAGCTCCCATTCGGTGGAGTTAGGTACGTTGCACTCTCGTAATCTAAGACAATTGCTGATTCACAGCTTTCTGCGTGCAGAGGATCAGGCTACGGCCGTTTTGCCGGACAGGAAGGCCTTCGAAATTTGTGCAATGCCAAATCGATATGCGCGGACAAATGGCCGGCCATTATCAAAACAGCCATTCCGGGAAAGCTGGATTACCCGATGCAGAGCGGCGCGTGGAGGGCAGCAGTGGGTGTGGTCTTTGTCGGTTATGGCGAGAACATGCGCAGGAGGTGGGATGGCATTCGCCGGCTTGTAGGATTCTGATGAGCGTGGGTGTGGTAGGTGCTGTAAGCATGACCTGCCACTCGTGGAAGATCGTTTCTGTTCATCACGAGGCATTTCGCCCAGCCTTCGGACAAATGTCGTGTCACGCAAACGCACTCCGCTTCCATGATTATGATCAGCAAGCACAGGAGCAATCGTATTCAACAGCTCTTCCCTTCAATAGTGGCTCGAGTGGACTGGATACTCCCTGTGTTGTCTGGCTCCTGAAGCTGGGCTAGATGATAGCATACATGGACAGCTCCGTAGCTCGGAAGCTTCCACCAATCTCAGTGTCCCAGCAAAAGGAACTAGCGCCATACATCAACTTGGACCATGTTGGATACACCCACAGGACGTGGGATGCATCAACTTTGAACTCGCTGTCCGCGAGACACATGCGCTGTACTGAACCTTGAGCTGCAGTAGTTCGATGTGGCTCCACAATACGGGCATGGAGTGGGTGCGTAGTCGCTGGGGGTTCAGCAATCAAATGGAATATATAAGTCGCGTCTTCGTCCACTCTGCTTTTCTTTCCACAGCCAAACCATCAAGGTCATCAACACAAAGCTACACCACTCCAAACCAAACCAAACCAAACCAACCACCACCAACCAATCAAAATGGGTCCTTGCTCCGCTTGCTCCAACTCCAACTGCGCTTGCTCTAGCAGCAAGGACTGCTCTTGCGTAAGGTCCCTTCTGCTCCCGCCCTGTGCCAGTACTCTTTGCTGATGAGTAAATAGTAAATGCAACGACACAATATGTCTCAATCGGACTGAGAACGAGGGAATTCCATGTCAATGTCCGCTCCATTCCCATTCGATGATGATTGCAGCCTAGGCGGAGGAACGTGAAGGGAGAACAGAAGGAGGATGGCATATTGGAGGAAATGTACACACGGAACGCTCATTAGCTTGTCAACACGAATTCAATTCCGTTCCCCGGGGAATCATCTTTCCATCTTTCCTTTTCGTTAGAACTTGTTGTGATAGTCGCGAATCGGCTCCAGCTACTATATCCAAGCTGCCAGTGATGCGTCTCATCATTGAAATGGCATGCCAAATGCTTGGAGTAGTTCGCAACCCCACGCGGACGCCGTTTTGGCCTCCCACAAGTTCACATGCACGACATCCCTGCATAAGAACCACGTAATAAGCCAGCAATTCTGCTCGCGCGCCAGCCTCATCAATTAAATCCGCAAAATATGGACTCACCGCTGTCCAAGTTTTTGAGTTGCCCAAGCTTTTACAGCCTTGACCAATACACTCTCCGTATCTGGCGACAGGAAGGTCACATGGATGAACAAGCCGACTAGCGAAGCTGTGTACCGTCTACCGTCTACCTGGGAACACGCAAAGCCAGATAAGGGAAATCCCAGCTCCATTGCTGTAAATCATTCGCCTGCAAGCTGCAGCTGTCTGGAGCTTTGTATGCTCTACACTCACTACAAACCACAAACCATAGAGGCGGTCACAGAAGCTTTCAGCCAACGCACGCCTGCGATATAAGCGATATTCATCCCACTACTCTCATCTCCGGCAATACTAATGGACCATGCCATTCATCCGACCTTTGAACCATATTTTCCCGGAACTGCAAATTCGCAGGAAGCTGCTGAAGCAGAAGGTAAGTGATTTACTCACCATCTTTCTGTTGCAGATGTTCGTCCCGAATATCATCATGGAAAGTATTATGATTCGAAAACCAAGGCAACGAATCGTGCCCTGGTAGGCCTACCACAACCAAACAGCCGTTCATTCAATTTCGTCTCTTCCAGCTCAACTCCGTTATTCTCCTCGAAGGCCTCATTCAGAGCACACATGCCTGATGCAGTGGCAGAACTTTGGCCGTCCTTGGCACGCGTGCCGTACGACTTCTGCATACTCACAGTGGTTTCAAGCCACCATCCACCACGCCCCTCCGAGAAGTCCAATCAACACAAGTGCAGACAGTATTCCCGCGCCTGCACGATCCGCCGTGGTGATGGAAGAGGTAGGAAGACCAACGTCACTGCCGTCTCCGAGCCCGACATTGGGATTGTCACTTTTGCTGGTTCCGCCAGAGGAGTTACCGACAGGTCCACTCACTTGATCAATCAGCATGCTCTGGATAGCCTCCAACGCACTCATCTGCTGACCGACACCCTTGGTGCCGTCGTAGGTGCCGGTCCACCACTTGCTACCACAAGTTGCCCCTTCTACGCCTCCTCCGGTGCAGATCTTCGCGGCGGCCGTCGCAGAAGTTGTGAGGAGCGGCATGATAGTGTCGTGCGTCCAGGGCGCCACTTTAACGGTGGCGGCCATCCAACGGGAGAGGTACGCCTTGAAAGACTGCTGGTCCAAATTGCAGTTTCCAGAGGGCTCACAGGCAACCTCATACATGATGCCTGTGTCTTCATAGAAGAATATGCGGCCGGCCGAGTCGAGTAGACCCTGAACACGAGTTTTCCAGAGAGCTTGCTTGTCCGGCTTGTCTTCGGTCTGTGATTGAGGTTAGCAAGAGTTGTTGAGGCATGATGAGGCTCCAACTTACTTGGTTCCACATGACGGCGGCTCCTAAGAGATACACGCCGGCATTATAGCTCCACTGAATGTGGTTGAACTGGGTGCAGTTCAACGTGTCGTCGGACCCGTCGAAGATCTGATATGAAGGATTGATCAAACCAATCGTTTGAGACCAGTTCCAGTTCTTCTCAGCTTCGTCGAGATACGTCTGGTTGCCCAAGTACATGCCCAGACGTGCGGCCAGGTTGAAGAAACATCCATTGGAGATGGAGTTCTTGTAGTTATACCCGTTATTGAAGGTGTAAATCTGCCACTTCAGCCCACCTCCACAGGTTTGACTGTCCCATCGGGGTATCTGCGAGTTGACGACAGCCTGCGCGAGCGCCAGCCATTGTGGTTGATCCGAGGGAGGATTTGGGTAGTTGACTTCGGCAGCGGACATTGCGGCCATGCCCCAAAAAGCCTGATCGTCATTGCCGAGCGACTTGCTCTGGTTGGGCGGCATGTAGTTCTTGTCAGGCCCGACCTGCCAGAGCATGGCTTGGGTGGTGACGTCGTTGTAAGTGTCGTCGCCAGTGTAGTACCAGTAGTCGATGAGGGAGCCGAACATGGCACCGGCATTCCACCAGTAGTATGGCTGAGGCAGCAACCCAGGTGCATTCGGAGACTCGTCGCCCTTGTACCAGTCCAACATGTTGGCCGCGATCTTGGCCGCCGCTGATTTCACGGATGCTGCATCGTCCACCACGAGGTCCAGCGCGTAGGTCCAGCGCGTTGCCAGCAGAGCGCCGCCCAAGAACGCCGCTGTCCGCATGGCGGGCTTTGTATGAGTGGGTGGACTCCACCGTCGAGTGCTGTGTTGAATGTTTGGAGGCTATGTCACTCTGGCTGGCTGGTAATCGGGCCTGTTGCTTTTTTGGGCTCTTGCTTGCTGACAGGCTGGCTAATTGTTCGTTTCGAGGAGATGGCGGAGGCCGAGATCGTCGATATGTCGATACTTCGAAGGCCGGGCACGAATTGAAAAGAGCGGACGGTATACTAAGAAACACTTCTTACGGAATCACAAAAGAGAAGCAGGAAGACGGAGAATCAAATCAAACTACCTGCAATAGAATAGAGAGAGCAAAGCAGCGACCAACAAGATGCAGGCTTCATCGTCGTACTCCTGGTCCTTGGCGGTAGGCATGGCGTCCTTGGCTCTACCAGCATGGAGTGGCAGTGTTGTTTGCAGAAAGCGCTGGGATGTGAAGACGAGATGGAGATGTCGTTGTAGTGGAAGACCATCCACTTCTCCACAGAATCATAGTTCTATCCCATTTTTGCGGAGCCGCAAATGTCAACCTAAATAAATCCTTCGCGTGGCGGAAAGTGGATCTCGATCTAGAAAGCTTGCGTCATCAAGGAAAGAGCCCGACACAGGAAAGCATTTTGAATCATCTCTCGTTCAATCATCTCATATCTAATAACCACTTCCCACAGGTACACCTGCGATATCCTCGTCGCTCTCTCGGCCGAGTCTACAGGTGTAAACATGCGACATACGATACGTTGGATATTGGATGCCAGAAGACAGGACTGTTTCACGCGCCGTCTCCGTTTTGCAAGCAATCTTGGAAGAAACGCAACGCGCTCCGGCCGCGCAGATGGATACCACGGCGCTGGAAAACTGCAGTAGTGCTGGCACATACTGAATACTACCACGGAGCATAACGACATCGACCACTCATACCGGATTCTAGTCAGGGGAATCTCTAAAAGCAATACGCTATCAAGAACTCCGTCCATCATGCGCAATGCATCATGCATACTCCTGGCCCCAGCTTCTCTTGCTTGCCCAAACCCATTGAAAAACATTACTCCCGACATCTAGGCACCTCGTGCTGCGAGCGCTTCGTTGACCGTCACCTGGAACGTCTGGATCAGCGGCTCCTTGATCAAGCTGATATGCGTGCCTTCCACGTTGTGGAACTTGACATTCTCGTCCTTGACATAGCCCTTCCAAAGACCCAAGACATCGCTCCTCCACTTCTCGGGCGTGGCGCCAAAGTGCGGCATGGGATCTGCGCAGAATATGTCTGTCGTCGCGATGGAGCCGGATGGTTCGTACTCTGCTGCGATGAGACGCATGCAGTCCTCTACTCGGCCAAAGGCTTGCAGGCGAGGAACGGTGATGTCCATGTTCTCAATGAACTCTGGTGAAAATTTGGTAAAGAGGAGAGCGTAGAACTCCTCATCTGTAAGACCGGCTGTCTCTTCGCCGAATGCGCGAGCCTCGTCTTCGGTATAGCCAGTTACGACTGGCAAAACGTCAATCATGAGAGAGCGGTATCGTACCTGCCCGATAGTGCTCTTAAGCGATGGTGGATTGTCTATGCCACCACAGAAGATGACTTGCTCACCGTCAGCCTCGAACATCTTGGCCAGCTCAAAGGAGAGCAGACCGCCGAAGCAATAGCCCAGCATGGCATATGGTCCCTTTGGCTGGACCCGGCGCATAGCCGTGTAGTAGCAGTTCAGCAGATCGGGCAAGTCTTTGAAAGTTCCCTCGCCCGGGTGCAGACCCTTTGCTCTCAGAGCGTAAAGTGGCCTGTCTGGGAGGTACTTCAACAAGCCCATCCAGCAGAGGAATTCGCCTGCGCCAGGATGGAGAAGGAAGAGAGTCTGCTTGCTGCCCTGGGTAGCAAGAGGTACAATAGGATCGTACTCCTTCGAGACGGTTCCGATCAGAGTGAGCTCATGCTCAAGATCCGCGAGCGAATGAGAACGGATGAGCACCGGCATGGGAATGTCCTGATGGATCTTCAAGCCTTTCTCCAGCCCCTTCTTCAATCGCATGAAGCCAAGCGAGTTGATCCCCGAGGAGAGAAGAGCATCCTGGCCAATCAACTCCTCGGGTGCGATTCCTACAATGCCCGCATAAATCTGGGCAATCTCTTTCTGGAGCGGAGAGAGTGAGTCCAGCGATTTCCCTGGCGATGCTCCGTTTGTGGCCTTTTTCACGGTGTTCTCCTCGATGATGTAGTCATCGAAAGCCCCCTTCTCAAACTCTTGCTTCAGCCTTGCACGGGAAAGTTTGCCAATCGTTGATTTCGGGAGCAGGTTCTTCGGAAGTGGAATAATGCGGAGAGCCTTCTGAGCGCAAATGCTGAAAATGCTCTTGTCAATGGCTTGCAGCGTAGCCCGCATATACTTGGGTCCGATGGCTGCTTCGGTTGGGTTGAAAAGCACAACAACAGCTTCCGAGGAGGCGGACTCGTTCCATGTGGAGAATACTGCCGTGTAGGAAGTGGTGATGCCGGCAATGTTGCCAGTCTCAAGCGCGTATTCGATCTCGAAAGAGGAGTAATTGTTGCCATTCAAGATGAGCACCTCCTTCTGACGGCCAAGGAGACGGAGGTTGCCATTCTGGTCCAGTGTTCCAATATCACCTGAGTTCATCCACCCATCCTCGGTCAAGGCCGAAGCAGTAGCTGCCTCGTTGTTGTGGTAGCCTTTGAAGATGACAGATCCCTTCAAGTACACAAGGCCTTCACCGGGATTGCTTTCAGTCTCGTCTCCAACAGGCACAATCTTGATCTCCAGACCACCTTCTAGTGGCCGGCCAACAGACGCGAAAGTGTTGCCGTTCTCCAAGTCGTAATCTGGACTGCGAAGGTTGTAGAAGCACGCAGAGCAAGTCTCGCTCAAACCATAAGCCGCTTTGATCGTGTACTTTGGAGCTCCCCATCTCTGGAGCACCTCGTCCACGGCTCCTAATGTCTTTGTCCGATTGGCCTCCCCGCCGCACATGACTACCCGAAGGGAGCTGAGGTCTATGCTCAACTTTGTGGAATCTTGTCGGTTGAGCGAGTCGACCGCCGCCGCGAGGAAGAAATTGGGCGAGAACGTGTAGCCGATCTTGTAATCGCTAACGATCTTGAAAAAGCCTAATATGCGGAACGAACGGTCAGCTAATTGAAACACAGAAAGCGTGCCACCTGGTGTACAACTTACGGTATGGTTCTTGTACCAGATCAGAGGGTTGTACGAGAACTTGGTCAGTCCCATTGTACATTGCCTGAAGGTGGATCTCGCAGAAGCAAGCCGAGTGATCGTAGCTGACCCAGGACATGAAAGACATGTCCTTCGTCTCAAGATAGCTGGATTTCGCTTGCACTGAAGCAATAAGCTGAGTGTGCGAGAACTTGACTGCTTTCGAAAATCCGGTACTGCCAGAAGTAAACAGGATTGCCGCGATGTCCTCATCTGGAGCCGACGAGGCTATCTTGGGAAGGTTGCCATTCACGGCCACTCGGTGGTTGTTCTCAAGAATGTCTTCCACTGTGTTTACCGGCAGGCGCTGTGAAATGAGTATCGAAGAAAGTTTATGGCTTGTGATGACTGGGGTCCCGGGAAACAATGTCTTGATGTTCTCGAGCTGGCCAGCTGCGGTTTTCGGTTCGTTGGAGATCGGATTGAGCACGGCGCAAATGCCTCCAGCGGCCACTACCGACCAAAACCACAGGACATTGGATCTTTGATCGTCGAAGTATGTGATGATGTGCTTTCCTTTGCTGACAATACCAGCTTCTAGTAGGCGGACTGCGTTTTCCTGCGGTGGCGATCAGTTTACTAATGCCTGATGTTGGGTACAATCTGACTCCACATACTTGTGCCTTCTGATAAAGCTCGGCATAGCTCTCTCTTGTTGCCTCTTCGCTCAAGCCCCGCTCGAGGTACAAGAATCCATTTGTGGAGGAAGCTGTTGCTGCATTGCGAAGGAGATCGATGATGTGTGTGGGTGTTACATCCAAAGCCGGATTCTCTTCAACATCAATGGTTTGACTGGGTAGTGCATCCAAAACCATCTTTTCTTGTTGATCGATGGGTCGTAAGGGTGCATCCAGAGCCATGTTGTCTTCCAGCTCAATCGTTTGAGTGGTTGCGGCCATCTTGTGCTCGAATTCGATTGTATGTGCTGATGCTGTGTCTAAGGACATCTTGTTTCAACAACTCCAAAGCAAAGGTAAGAAGAGCTCGACAAGCTGTCAGAAATGCCAACGAAGAAATGATTCGAATCAGAACGATAGCGGGACACGTTGAGTTTAGTTCTTTCTTTACTCAAAGTCCTGAGGCGGCCTTGAGTATCCGTTGGTCCTTGAAACCAGATTGGATTCCCGGATTCGGTCGCGAAAGGGCGAGTACGCAGCATGGCTAATCTTTCCCATGGTAGAGCACCCCACTGCAACATTGCACATATCGCTACCTCGTGGGGATGCAGGAGCAAGTCTCCGCGAGCTCGGGCCATTCCAACGAACGATCGACAAACATGACATAGGTATTGACTTTCAACCACACGCCAAGACACCGGTAGATGCAGCCACACAGAAGAAGACTCCACAAAACACATCAGGGCATTGGAATGGTCAGCGACCGGCCCAAGTGTGCGCGTGCGCTTTCTCGACTCAAATGGTAGAGACTCCAAGTTGAGACCTCCGAGGACCTCGCATTCCACCCCGTTTCCGTCAAAAGGATGGTAGTTTTCTTGCCTCTCTATGAAGAAGATATGCTCCACTGGCGCAAACCTTTCTAATGAGGAACCGTGGCTGTGGACTTCATGCCTCGACTAACGTAGGGCATCCACTACTTCGTCAACGGCATTTGCACGTCGCTGCAACTCCAAATCCTTATCATTGCTTGATTGGCATATCGAACAAGTGACTTATCTACGGAGTAGCAAACTCCACTGTAGCTGTGTACGTTGACTGGGTGGCACGACAAGTGCCACAAGTACCGCCAAGGTTTCGGCACGGGTGTTTATCCATTTTGTTCGGTCAGAGCGATGGTTCTGTGACTTGTTGGTGTCTGCGGTCGTTAACGTGTCCCTCTGCTAGTGCTTGCCGCGAACGATAAGGCATGTCTCCATCCTTCGCGAATCCTCGAAGGCTGAAGCGAACCCATCGCATCGAGGATTCGAGAATGGTAATTGTCCACGATATTGCAATTGGCTCTCGTCATTGTCGTATGTCTTATCGGCAACACGCTGCGAGCACGGCGATGTCCTGAGTGACTCTCAAATCCGATGATCTTAATGAACATGCGTCCATAATCAGCTGCTCAGAATGTGCCAGACCAAAGTCATTTCCAAAGACATTCCTCTTCATCAACAAGAATCCATCACACTCTCCAACCCGGTTCCGACATCTGATGCAAGAGAGCGAACTAGGGTTCACAAAGGTCGGTCTCTGCCGAAGGGCGCACAGTACAGACCTGAGGGAGTACAGACCAAATTTTGGATGAATCGGGTGTGGATTGCGCGAGACGTACAGCGTTTAAGATCGACATGCGGGTGCGGCAGGGGCTAACCTAGGAAAGATCAACCCGTATGGCGGCGCTAGCGGACCACGCTAGAGGACCACCTTCTTAGCACTTCTCTTCGTACGAGGGGCCAAGTGCGATTGGTGGTTTACGCGGCACGAGCACTCCAATGGAAATTCCAACAGACCGGAAGGTACCCACTGGCCAACACCGTCATGATAGTTCAGCCGGCTCCACGGACGTGGACTCAACAAGGAATGCTGAGCAGTGTTCACTGTTGGGTGATGGGTATGTGGACTTCTTCTTAAGCTGTACTTCCGAGATTTGATCGAATGGCGCAGGCCTGTTGAGACCCGAGATTAAGCATTGGGTATACAACGACCCCGAATGTCACCGAGCAGGAGAGAAGTTCGACACGCGGTGGCATGGGATACTGCTCGGCTAGAGCCTCCCAATCCCCCCGGGGTTTCCTGAAGGGGAAAGACCCATCATCAGTGGAGCTCTAAGGAAAATGGTATGTTTCCAACGCCCACTCAACGGGAGGGGAACGTGGTACCTTTTCTCCGGCGCATGATTCGCAGGGCAAGATTTGGGAGCATGGAATGAAGGGAACCATTGCAGATCCCAACCGATCTGCTCTTACGTTGCAGCGAGGACGTTGACAGTAAGTTCTGCAAATGAAGTGCGTGGCGTAGACGAGAGATAGGCTAAGAGATAGCGGAATCCCACAGCTCGTCTCTTTCATGTTGGAATGTTTCCCGTTTCAACATTGCTGTTGCTTCCGTTTCAGGCATGAAGACTTGGGAGCTCGCAATTGCAAGGGCTACTATTTGACCGCAGGACCCCAAGATCTTTAAAGTCTGCCGATACTTAATGAAACTATGAAGAAGACCAACGTGCTTGTCTACGGAGGAGGCGCCGTCGGTGGTATTTTGTCAGTCAAGCTCGAACAGCATCCTCTTCTTCGCAGTATTCTAACACTTCTGCAGTGGCTGGAGGTTAGCTCAATCAAGCGCAAAGAACGTGGTCTCTGTAGTTTGCAGGTCAAACTATGACAGAGTCAGCTCCGCTGGGTATCTGCTACAAACCAAGAAATGGGGAAGTGCTGCGTGGATGCCTCATCGCGTACACAAAGCAGGAGGATTTGAGCGTCAAGCTCCGCAACACTTCGACTACATCATTCTTGCGAACAAGATCATAAATGGTCACTCCGGAACAATCCAGGATCTCCAGGCACTCGTCAGCCCACAGACGACACTTGTTGCGGCTCAAAATGGGATGGATGTTGAGGTGCCTTTACAACGAGCCTTTCCCCGAAACACAGTCTTGACTGCCATCTGTAATGTTGGTTGCAACCAGGCCAACCATGGCGTCATTGTCCAAGATGCGCACATCAAGAAGCATGCCTTCTTGATTGGCGTGCACGGGCAGGGTCGCAAAATCGATCTAACCAGGCGTGACGCACTGGTCTCGATGGATTGCGAGTTTGACAGCATCGATTGTGTTCTACAAGAACGCTGGAGGAAGTTGATTTTCAATAGTGCTTGGAACTCAACGACAGCGTTGACTGGTCTGGACACGCATCAACTACTTCAACATCCCAGCGCGATGCTTATAGTAGCCCAACTCGCACGCGAGGCATTCGATGTTGCCATTGCGAGCGGCATCGAACTTGACCCTGAACTTCCCACAAAGACGATTGAGATTGCGAGAATGGCACCTGCAATCACGCCATCGACCTTACAAGACGCTCGCAGTAAGCGTCCGATGGAGCTCACTCCCATCTTTGGCTACATTTGCCAGCAAGCTGCGAGAGTCGGCACTACAGTACCTACTGTAAGATTGACAGCATCTTGCTCTAGACTACTTGCTGACAATGTGATAGATGCAATGGATGTACGACCTTCTACAGCAACGAAACAGTGTTTACAAAGCCCAACAGCATTTGCACTCGCCTGCGTGGCGTGCACCAGCATCGATGGAGGATCTACTAGGGAAAGGTGTTGCTCTCGGACTAAGTAGCTCAGACCAAGTTCGCGGCTTTGCTACTGCATCACTTTGATGCGTCGGACACGCACTTGCTATTTACTATGATCGATTCTATCCATTCATTCGCTACGGTCAGGCGACCCGAGAGATTATGGCAGCTACAATGACGACAGCTACGACAAAGATACCAGAAATTACTAGAATAATCATGCAGATCTGTCTAGACGGACTGTTGTTCATGACACAAACCAAAACCAACATTGTCCAGTCCACTCCGCAAGCACTTCGGCAGTGTGGTGGTTGTTTTAAAGACCCAGATCTGTTCTTTGCCAAGTCCGTCGACTCGTAGCTAGTTACGGCTATTACATGAGGCCTTGAGGGTCTGGCAGTACATTAGACCATGTCCATTCCGGGTATTGTGATATAGTCAACGAGCCACTATTTGCAATGTACAACGACTATGGAGTCACCAATATGGTCGGTAATGTCTCATACTCACGTTCGCTCGACGGAAAAGTTACATCTAGTACAACCTCTAGATTACTGATCTACGAATACACTGTGGCAAATTTGCCGTACTTTTGAAAAACAATGTCGTCTTTTAGAGCAGCACACAGTTGCTCAGTGACTGTAGTTGCCACTTCAAGCCCACCGTCAGAAAGTCTTGGGTGAACAATGACCGCAGGAGCGCATCCAGCCAACGATGCCGCCGGCTTGCAGTATCTCGTGCGAGCAGGCTGTCCGAGATCAGAACCCCAATCCAACACATTCGACTGCGACTTGGAATAGTCGTTAAATCCAAGGTTATGCGTCGCAAGTAGCCTGACAGGATCCGGACAGATGGCCTGATCGTTTGGAAGTGCTGCCGCCATCGTGATCCAAGCAGCCCACTCGGAGTCGCTGTAGCCTGCTACAGCTTTCCGAACTTCTCTCGCAGCGTATGGCAGTCCAGATCCGTCCTTCTCCAGCTCGGCCAGATCTGTCTCTGCGAACACGATATCCACAGCATTGCCAATGTACTTCGCATCGATGGGAGGCTGTAAGCGTTGCCGGATGTTGATGGGGAAAAGCAGTAGTGACTTTTCATTACCTTCACTACTCTTCTGTTTGATTGCAGATAGTCGAGACCAGAAGAGTCCGATGAGGGCGTCCATTGTTGAGATCCATAATGCAGCATCGGTCCCCGAGGCATCTTTCTTCAGCTGCACAAGACTATCCGGACTAAACTTCCAGATGGCCCACATCGTCTTTTCAATCTTGCCACCCATGGCCGTGAGATGTGCTTCTTTAGTAGCCTGTAAGACGGACAAGGCAGCTTCCTTGGTCACGGCAGTTTTTGAAAGATGAAGCTGCGAGAATTCTGTAGGGAAAACTTTCCAGTGCTGGACTGCGAATTCCCCTGCGCCCTCAACAGGTTTCGAGAGTCGACTGCGAATTCCAGAGTCATCTGTGTCTGCCTTGTGCTTTTGCTGCTCGCGGCCAGCACTAACATCTGCGGTGTGCAAAGACCAGATTCGCTCCACTTCTGCCACAGTGGAAGCATCTGCAAGGAGATGGTTGAAGCCGAACGAAAGCGCAAGACCGCCCTTGATAAGATTGAGCTTCGCCTCAAGTAAGCGAGCACCTTCAGAAGATGGTGTGAGGGTTTCCGGTTTGGAGAAAGCCAATATGAGATCAGTTCTCATAGGAAATTGTTCAGTTTCGAGAGCTGAATAACTGGGAATGTTCTCTAGCTTGGACAGATCTTCACGGGCGAACTCCGTGTAGGAGTCGCTGTCAAGCTTGATAGAGACATCTCGGGGATCGTCAGATCCGCGAACAATGGTTCCAGCACTGAAGCACGTGTAAGCCGTTGATATCTTGCATGGCTGTTCAGCCCTGTCGGACATACAGTGCTGGGATCTCGTCCAGTGTACGCTTCAAGCCTGCGCGGAGAACTTCATGGATGTGTGCAAAGTCGTTTTGATTCTTCAATGGGAAGAAGTGCGTCTGCGTTACCCATACCTTGTCTGTTGTTAGCAAATGGCCCAAAGCTAGAGTGGGTCTACATACTTTCGGCGAGTATACATCGCAGATGGACAGCCGAATGTGCTCGTCTTGCTTCTGACTTGGGTATACGTTGGTATCAGGCATGTTGAGCTATGGTGTGCTTCGTGGTCTGACTCGATCTCTGCCGCAGCGATGATTTGCCTACGCACCCGGTATAAGCTTTTACGAATGTTGTCAAATCGGATCGTCAACATACCTCTTGTCGTCAACAGTACGAAGTACTACGTGTACTCTCACGAGACCATGCGAGGGGTATTCCGGAGTGCAGGGATTGAGTTCACACGTACCAGCCGATAGTTCTATCAGAGCCCGCGGTGGTGGTTGACTTCTCGGTACAGAATGCAACCATAGCCGCAAGATCGGCGCCAAGAGGGCTTGACAACCACAACATCCATGCGGACTCAGGCGGACTGTCACAAGCTTCAAAGGTTATTCCAAGCGCCACATTCATCACCTTCCGCTACTGTAGATTCGTCAGGCGGAACGAGTACGAGTCGAACTGTCTGAGATAGCGATCTCTGCCAGTAGAAGAATTTTGGAAAGAGATAGAATCGCAGATGTCAACACCGATTTGGTACCTTCTAGCTTGTTGTGTTGAACGACCGTCCCGCTCAGTATTGGTCTACCTTATTCTCTGAGATAGACGGACATCGAACGGCCACTAGGCCACGTTGTTGCCGTACAGTGATAACGGAGACGAAGTGAAAGGAACGACACCGACTTGCGTCAACTTGGGGTAAATGCGGAACTTTGCGCTCGGCACGACATGCATTTCATTCCACTGCAGATATTTCGCGACTTCACTGCAAGTCTGCAACCTTCACTCCGTGGCTGCTCGGAATCATTTACGAGACCAGACTCCACGGGAATGGTCCTCTCGTCCGAGCTGAGGTCTACGGATTGACTGATGGCGGCTGCTGCGCTGATTGGTAACCTGATCAGACTCCCTCGACATGTTGTGGATCGTGGATTCGTGTTCAGCATGATGATACCATATTGATAGGGCTGGGACACGCCGACTTGTGTTGATTGGTCAAGATGTGCACTGCAATGGATGTCGTGCTTTGGCGAGGACAGTCGGCCACGGACAAGCTCGGCGTATTTTTCTGATGAGAGTGAAGTAGATCGACGATGTTGGAATGCGAGAGCTCCATCAGACAGAGCATTCACATGTACAGCTGTACCTGCATAGCGAAGTCGAGGGAAGTGAGGTTGGGCTACGTGGCACTGGAATGTCAGCTACCAGTGCCACGCTACTGGAATCGCTGTGCGAACCCGGCTTAGGGCATGTCTGCCGCGTTGTTTAAGTGTAAAACACTTGCCGTGTACTCAGCATTTGCGGGAAATCCTGCAAGGCATCGATACCACAGTTTTGGTCCTGGGAAAATGCAACGAGAGACGAGTGTTTGGCAACGCCTCATACACCCAAAGTGGCAATTGCACCGTGGTGTGGAGTATGAGATGGCATACCGATGGTCAATGGACCCACTGGTGTTGTTTTCACATCTAGCTTCGTGTAACTCGTCCACCTCTCGTTCGCCAATCAATAGAGGCCTTTTATAGGGTAGCTTCACAGGTAGCTTCAACACCCTATATAGTCAACGCCGCCCTCCGCCACGCTTAATACGGACACTCCGCACCCCTACTAAACGAGGTAGCCGTACCTTTAAAGCTAGTGTTCGAACCGGTATAGGCTAATCGTATAGTTGTCGGCGTATAGGGGGCTATATAAAGGTAGAGTGTAATGAAGTTAGAAGTAGAGTATAATAAATCGAAGTAGATTCTAATATATTATAAACTTAAGAACCTCTAAGTACGTTATTTTACTAAGAACTCTTCTATATATAGCTATAGAACCTATAGGCGGGTTTCCTTATTAGTTTCTTCTGTTGTAGTAGTATATAGTTTAGTAACGCTCTTTTAAACCCTCTAAATCCTTCTAATGTCGTTTATAAACTAGCCTCTAGTCTTCCGTAAGGGCCAAACTCTACTACTAATTCGTCCTAACTAACCTCTAACTAACCGCTCTATATCGGTGGCCTTATACCTTACGGCTACTTTAACTAAGTACTCGTAGAGTCGTTTACTAACACCTAGCGGAATTCTATTACTACTAAATAGTATAAGTATCCTTCTATCTCGTAAAACGATAGTTCGACCCCCTAACTATAGTTAATCTAACCGTCTAGCCGAGAGCTAAACGTAGCGGACTATAAGGTAGGTAAGTAGGTTGCTAGGAGCTAATAATAAAACGCTAGGCTTGCTAGTAGCTATACTAGTTAGCCGTAGTAGACTTAACCGTAGCTAACTATACGAGTTTAGTTAGATCTAGCTTAAAAATGCTTACCTACTTAGTAAGGATTACTACTAGGCTTTTGTCGTATAGGCTGTTGCTAGATAGCTTAGTATTACTTACGGTAGTTTATACTAAGTATAGAAGCGTAAGATAGCTAAGCATAAGTAGTATAAGCTTAACAATAACATTAAAAGCGGAGGAGAGAATAAGGACGATTTTTTTATAGTATAGGAAGAAGTTAAGAGGGTTTAGAATAAACATACTACGAAAGTAGTAGAGGCTACTACTAAGGCTACTACTACCGCTACGGAAGACGCTAATACTAAAACCCGCCGCCTTAATATGACTAAGAGGCTAGTAGAGAAGCGTAAAATTGATAAGCGTATACGTAAAGATAGCGATAGCTCTACCGACGATAGCGACGATTCCGCCTTAGACGACGACTATACCGATAAGAGCGACGACGACGACGCTACCTCTATAGGACTACTACTAACTCTAGTAGGTCCGAGTATGCTACTACTAGCGACTCTATCTATTATAGTAATACTAACTCGTACTCTATCGTCTACTCTAGCTACTAGGAGAAAACGACGATCTAGTACTAAGCCTATACTAAAACGCGCCCGTAGAAAGGAGCCGTAGTTAGCGTAGTCGTTTAATCGTTTATTAAGGGCCGTATCGAAGAGCGTAAAGCGTAGCACTAAAGTTTAAGGTATATCGACGAAGGAGTTCCTTACGTATATAAAGGCCGAGTCGTTAGTAATAAGGAAGCTTATTAAGGACACGTTAGTATAGATCAACCGACTAGTACCTACTCGTATACCGTCTCTAACTATATATCCTAGTAGATTAGCCGCTACTAAGATAGCGGAAGTTGGTATTAAGTTAATAGATGGATTAGATAAGGATTTCCTTAAGAAACTATACGAGTTTAGACCTTAAAAAGTCGTAAGTTTAATAAAAAGTCGTAAGTTTTAGTAGTTTAAAAGTACGTCGATCCGAGAGCGTTAAAAGTTATGTAAATTACTTAGGGTTAGAAGGCTATATCTCCTCTTATACTAGGCTAAATTAGCTCATTTTTTAATATGTTGTTCTCCTTATCGTACTCTTAGACAGACGCCGCTTTATTATCGTATATAGTATATATAATAGTGTTGTTGTTAGTGCTAGAGAAGTAAGATAGTTTAAAATTTCAAAGTAGAGCGACGCTAAGTTCTTATAAGCTAGACTTTAAGTCAAAACCTACTCTCTACTATATATAAAGCTAACTACTCGGTCGATTTTAGTCGTTATTTTTTTATTAGAAAGCGCTTATCTTACGCTATAATTTACGATACTAAACATATCTATACGTTATAAACTAAGGGTAGTGTTATAGAAACAGCCCGGAATTTAGGGTAAGTTTAGGGTCTAATTTAAGGTTATTCGACGTTACGTCCTTTCGACTTTTTCGACTTTTAAGACTTTTAGACTAATCTAGTAACCTCGGAGGATCTTATATAAAAGCGTACATTAATTACGCTATAACTAGAGCACTAAATCGAACGATTTTTAAACCTAAATTTTACTTAATTTATACCTGATTTTTTAAGCCTACGTACACTCTCTAAGAGTATATATATGCTACGCTATACGCGGAAGACTAACACCTCCGGCTTCCCCGTATCTCCTCCGATTTTAGTAAGATTCTCGGATTTTTAGTAAGATCGTCGGATTTTTAAGACATTTATATATAACATCTAATGTTTAAAACTAGCTACCTCTACTAATACTAATCGGAATATTACGTACGGTAGCTAAATCTTTAGGAAATTGCTTGTTCTATATAACAGGAAAACGATATCGCCTATTAAAAAATGTTATATACTATAGTGCTCTACCGTTTAGGTATAGATAATCCTCTACTTCCGGAGGTAGATATCTAAACTGTTAGCTAGTTTGATTACTACCTCTAAGGTAAGTTATATAGTTCGTAAGTAAGGTTATAACTTTAAAGTACCTAGTAATAGGTTATAAGCCGATAAACTACTACTTTTTAAGTACTAGATATCCCTATAGGTTATAAAGTCGTCTAAAGCTATGTTTAATATATATACGAGCCCTTAATATATAAGTATTATATACGCTCTACTCTATAGTAACCGTAGTATACCTTCTAGCCTTATAAGGTCGTATAACACCGTATATATAACGATATACTAGATTACCGTATAAGTATAGTAATCGTCTTCTTCCTATAGGAGGTATTATTCGACGAATGCGGCGGCTTACGCTAGACAGCCTAAATATCTTCTAGTCGTTGACCTTACCGTTATATAGCCCTATTATACTATACATAATACCATCCGGACACATAATACCCTAGTACTTATATCCGTGTTTCTTCTTATGTCCTATATAATATAGCCGCTACTCTTCACCTAGACGATAGGTACCTTTTATTATACCGTTAACAAAACCCTAAAACCCTCCGTAATATCCTCGTTTTGCGGTCGCCCTTATAAAGCGTTTCAAAGTGCTATATTTACGCAGTTTTGGATGCTAGTCAAGAACCTTATGAAAACTTGATGCTATATACCGAATAGCAGTGTTGAATACATAGCTTAGGCTGCTCGTTTAACGACCAAATACGACGTTGAGATCCTTCTAGCGGTGCGGAAATGACAGTCGATATAGCACGAGAGACAGCGCAAACTCTGCACTCGGCGTGTACGCAGGGAAGTACTCGATATCGTCCATTTTCAAGAGGATTGCGAGTCGCTATATCTCGCATCGAGTGAAGCTGTTATTTGAGTGATTGGTCAGCGCACTGCTATATCCAAACTTCTTACGACGTTATGAACTTCATCTTCTTCATTAACAACCTACCGCAAGTGCGACTCAATCCAACGGTCACTCTGATCCTCCAACTTCCACTCAAACTGACCATAATCCTCAGGTTCGCAGTGCGCTCCTCCGCCTCCATCCTCCGCATCCTCCGCTCCGCCGGCGACGACAGCCATCGCGGCGACCACGGCGGCCAGCAATTCAGCGTCCATTTGGTGTTGGTGGAAGCAGCGCACCTTCAGAACTTCAGAACTTCCACCTCCGAATCCTCCACCTCCGGATCCGTGCCAAGAACGACCCACACACACCTCTGAATACGACGATAGCGCCAGTTTAGTACTGAGCTACTGCAAGAGACGGCGACAAGCCTGTGGAGCCGCCGTGGACGATAATTGGACGAGAAAGAGACGATATTGGTGTTGAAGCTACCTGAGTGAAGCTACCCTATAAAAGGCCTCTAATTCACCTCAACACCCCGCTAGGTCCTGTCCGGACAAATGCCGTTATCTGGGATTGAATGTCAATGATTCTCGCTCTTGCAGTATATCCTGACGATGAACCATAAGGTAGAGAGGGATACATGTGCACAGGTCCAAGTTTGCGTACCCATCGCAATCTGATCGTGCAATACATCCACAGAGAAACGCCGTCAAATGCCAAAGCCCATCCCCGAAAAGAGTCAGGTCCATTTACATCACACTACAATTCTCTTCATCTTTCTTTTGATCCCTCTTGCCCTCTTTTCTCGAAAGCTTCGCCCCAGGGGCCGCCTTTCCAATCTTCCCACCACCCTTTCTCAACTCCTCCAGCCTCTCAATTGCCTTAGGAAACTTGTGCGAAGCAGCCCTGCCATACCACTTCCTCGCCTCCTCCATACTAGCCGGACATCCTATTCCGTTCTCGGTGAAGTATCCCATGGCAAACATCGCCTTGGGCAGCGGCGGTTCGCTCGCAGCCGCCTTTCTTGCCCAAAGATAGGCTTCCGTCTCACTGTGCTCCAGGATCCCTTCTGCGCCGGTTAAATACCACCCGCTGAGTGCCAGTTCAGCCTGATGTTCTCCTTGCGCTGCTGCTTTAGTATACCAGCTAATGCTTGTACGGTTATCAGTGGGCAATCCCATAGCTCCATATTCATAGGCCTGTCCCAGCCGGAACTGCGAGAATTTGTAGCCCAATGCCGCAGCCTGCTGGAAGAGGTCTCGCGCGTACGCATCGTCTGCAATGATCTTATTACGGATTTCAGGATTATTGTTGGAGCTCTCGTACAGGCCCGCCAATTCGTGCAGAGCATGTGGATGATCAACGTCCGCTCGTTCAGCACCTCGCTTCAACCATGTCACGGCCTCAGCAATGTTTTTGGGCTGGCCGAGCAAGCTTTTTAGTAAAATGGCTCCAAGTTTGTACATGGCAGCCGCGTCTCCGAGCGCTGCAGCACGGCGATACCACTGCACAGCCTTCGGGTAGTCGCGACTTGTACCGCCGCCTTCTTCAGGGCCCATTTCACAGCAGACAGCCGTACGATACGCAGCTTGTGGATGACCGGCTTTGGCGGCAGCTTGGTAGAGCTTGAAAGCCTCTTTGGTGTCGACCTCCAAGCCTAGCATGCCTTGCCCGTAGCAGTCTGCGAGGTAGAATTGCGCATCGGGGTACCCGCTCGACACCAGCTTCTTCAGGCGCTTGTACGCGTCAGTTATGTAGCGCTCTCGATTCTTAGCTGTGGTCTTCTGGTCTGCACGTCCACCTTCTGTGGCCAGAATTGCGCCAGCTTCGACCAGTTTCTTAACCAGTATCAAGCCTTGTTTTGGATTGTTGGTAGAATCAGCGCTGGCGCGTAATTGATCGAGTTCTGAGAGCGTCACGGGCTGGGCGAAGCAATCGATGGAGACTTGACGGGCGTGAGCGCTCGGAGCAGGAGGTGGACCCGAAGAGGATGAAGTCATGGATCCAGTGGCATTGTAATTTCTGACCGGCGGAGGTTTAGCTGCCTGCGGCGGGCCTTGGTCCGTCAACCCGGGCCGCACAGGTACAGGGTGTTGAGGCAGCGCATCCGGGTTGTAACCATTCTCCCCAGGCTGAGGATTTGATCGTGCCTGAGCGAGCGGCGCGCCATTTGGAGGTCCGCGTGGACCTGGTTGATGCGGTGGCGGTGGCGGTCCTCCAGGCCCTCGAGGCTGGCGCGGATCAGCCCATGTCGCGCTACGATCTATGTCTGGTCGTCCCTGGGGTGGTGGTCGAATGGGTCTGCCATACTGGTCAAACCGCTGTGCGGGAGGGGGTTGGCCGGGGCCTGGACGACGAGGACCTTGCCTAGCATCGTCCAGTGACCGCCGTGCAGGCGGCTCGTGGGCGAATGGAGCCCGTGGCGGCTGTATAGGGCCCATAGGGCCACCTCGCCCATATGCTACATCTTGTTGTGGACTCTCACGATATGGCAAGTCGTGCCCTTGCTGCGGTGCCAGTGTGGGTGTTGTGTTGCCGCCATAAGGGTCTCTACCTGGAGGCGGTCCTCCACGAGGTGGTCCAGGTCCTGGGGTCAATCTGCTGGAATGATCATACGGAGCTCGCTGATTATAGCTGTTGCCATGAACACCTGGCGGCGCAGACCGTGCACTAGATATTGGGGGTGGCGTGGCTGTGGCTAGCGAGTTTATAGGTGGTGGGATTGATTTCTTCTGTATGCGAGAAGTCTGTCCCGGCGCCGCACTGTCAAAGTCTGGCATCTCAGCTTCAATTTCCTCATCACGGGTCGTGGGCGGCCGCTTCAGCTGGCCTGGTTGAGGCTCAGGAGCATGAGGATCAGCACCATAATCATCGTAAATGTCACCCAAGCTTTCATGGCCGCTGTCACTTGCAGGACCCTGCTGAACCCATGGTCGCGGATCTTGAGGATAATGTCTCGTAGGTGAAGCAGTCTGTGCGTGGGAGGTAGCTGGGCGCGGTACAGCAGTTCCAGGGCTGAGCGGCTGACGTTCTACATAGGCATTAGGCTCGGGTTGTCGAGTGTCGATGGAATGCATCGGTCCACCGCGCTGTTGAGAGGCCTGCTTTTGCTGGTACTGTTGCTCACGCGGATCCAGAACGTGGCCACGCCCAGCGCCGTTCACTCGCTGTGGGCGCGACGGTGCTTGGTCATTCACCATGGGCCACGAGGCCGGATACTGCTCATTTGACGGCGCGCTGGCATAATCAGACTGATACTGTGGAGCTCCATTTTGTCGTCCGTAGCCTCCTTCTCTAGAATCTCGTCGCTCATACTCCGATCTACTGGGAGGGGTTGCTCCATGACTATCCTCTCTTGGGCGTGAAGTGCCAGCAGTCTGCGATCTACTGCGGTCACCGCTAGCTCTCGAGGCAGCTCCACCAGATCGATCCGTGGAAGACTCGTTCCTCTTCGGGAACACGGGGAAGGCATTGTCCAAGGGCAGACTTTCGGGCGCCTGCCCTTGCTTCTTGAACTTGGCCTTCTCCCTCGCTTTCCACTCCGCCATGGAGTCTTGCCCAGCTGCCCGTGGAGGTCCGTTGCTTCTTCCTCGCGGAGCTGGACCGCGCTGATCACGGGCATTTCTAGGCCGCTGCTGGGGATGTCCATTCTGTCGCGCATCGTCCTGGTATTGCGTTCTGCCCTGAGGTGCATGCGCTCTGTGAGCCGAGGGATGGCCCTGACCTTGTCCATAGCCTGGCGGAGGGCCTTGCTGCGCACGAGGCTGGTATCTCGGGTCATATGCCCGGTCTGGACTTGCCTGTGGTCTGTCGTACGCGTTATTCTGATATCCTGCCGAATGTCCGTTGCTGTAGGCCGGCTGGCTGTCGTAGCCACCGTTCTGCTGGTGTCCATAGTCTTGCCCGTACTGATCGTCATAAGGGTTGCTGGCGTACTCGGCGTAGTCATTCTCATACCCGTTCTGCGCGGGGTTAGAGGCATGCGGCGCAGGCATGTAGTTCCTCCGCGGCGGCTCATAGGCCGCGTTCTGGTCGTACGCCATGCCAGGCAGAAGCAGGAGATGTCGTGGTGGGACGACGCAGTCCTAGGTCATCCTCGGCGGGTGAGCGAGTGGAAAGGATCGAAATCGAGGACAAGACTTGCTCGGTCTCGTGGTCTATGTGGGTCCGCAGGTTTCACGCTGTTCCAGCAGTCAGCACCCCCAGTCCCCGCCGGTGCCGTCCCGACAACAAATTCAAGCAGGTGGAAGGTGTGTGAGGCGTCTCTCCAAGGTCAAAGGTCAACAAAGCGAAGTTGTCGCGAAATGTCCTCCCCCTCGCTCCAGCCGCCAGCCGCCAGCGAACGAATCTGGATGGTCATGCGACGCTTAACCCGGGTCTACCAGTCTTGGTCGCCCCCGTCTTGTTTCTCCGCTGCAGACGACACCAATAGCGCGATTGTTTATTAGACAATCATGTACAATACACAGCGAGCAAAGTCATCCGATATCGTTTACCTGCCTCCTGACGCGCGTTCGACGACTCTTCGCCGTGCGGTGTGGTTTAGTTCAATCGAAATAGATCGTATTCTGCCCTGTGAATAGCCGAGATGCAGGAACCGGTTCGGCACGAGTGGAACATTGAGCTTGACGGCAGCACGAATTACAGGAACAGGCAGCGTTATCGACATTACAAGTATCGACATTGTGCACTATGTATGCCATATCCGGCATATCGTTGATCAGAGACTTCTTCAATTCTCTTCCTGTTGCCCTTCCTGTTGCCCCCTTGACGCCTCGCCAGGATCATGCCCTCGATGCATCTTTTAGGTTGAAGCTCCGGCGAAAAACTCCAAATCATGGCATGATAACAATCATACCTCTCAATCGTCGCCCTTCATCCCACAAAAGTCTGTCCCCAACCAGAGGTCAATTATCATGAAAAGCTGCCAATAGAAACTCGCTCGGTCCCAGTCAAATGTGCCATCTTCTCTCCTCGGCACGGCAGAGCCAATTACCTCGCTTGCTCCAATCCATGATGTCCATGACGTTTTGGCGGTCTTGGGAGCAAGTGCCATCTCAGCGGGGAGCACCACAGCTCGTACTGCACCCTCCACACGAAGCCCGCGTGGACGAGGTGTTGCGTCGGACACTGCGCCTGGTTGGAAGCCGGTGGATCGGGACGGCGTAGCTATCATTTGAGGTCGAGGAGAGAGCGCGTCGTTAAATGTGGAGGAGCTGGCTGTTGGGGAATCTTGGAGGTTATTGGTGGTGACAGTACCCCATGGCGGACGTTGTTGATGCTGCGACTCTTGTCCACGGTTGCTACCTGTTGCTGTAGCAGACGATATAGTGTTCGAGTCGGTGGGACTGCGATTGAAGGGATCGTCGGTAGAGAAGCTGGGTGGGAGTACATCGCTTGTTATTTGGGCTCCAGCTTGTGTGGCGAGCAGCGGCTCGTCTCTCAATGGTCCACGACCTTGGTATGGCTCCGCATAGACCAGGTAGCCCTTGATGGTGTGCGGCGAACGCGCAATTGCCAGCTCGCTCGCTCGTCTTGAGTCAAAGGTGACTTTGATCCAGTGTTCCCCGCCTGCAAACTTGTTTTTCTTGCGCATTGCCGCTCGGGAGAGGCTCTTCTGCGCTGCGTGTCTACCCATGGTCCGCGACGCATCATACCGCTGACCGGGCGGTTGACGTTCGTAGTCTTCTAAAATTATTCCATTGGACACGCGCTCGTAGAAATCGATGGCGGCCCACTGCAGCTCCGCGCCGAAGCCGTACAGAAACACCTCCGTCGGCTCGCTCTCACTCTCCGCAACGTGTGCAGCCCGCGCAACTTTTTCCGCGCCCTCAGCACCCGCCTCGTCCTTGGCGCTGCTGATCTTCTTCATCGAACCAAAGATGGCATCCTCGGCGGCCATGTTCTCCGCCCGGATTCTGTCCTCTTCCCGTCGTGGCTCCGCCGTCTTGGACCGTGACCGACTGAAACCACTCCTGCTCCTGCGCATACTGCGGCCAAATGGACCTTTCTCGAGAGGCTCGCGACGGTCAGGAGAGTCCGCGTTGGGGTTGGTGGAGTAGTCGTAGCCCCATGGCAGGCGCCGTCCGTTGCTGTCGACTGCGCGCTCGGACTCGGGAACAGCGTGTATTTGTACGCCTGGCGCACGCTGATTGCGGAATTGCGAGTACATTGTTATGGCGTTGTGATGTTGTCGAGCTGATCGGTAGTTGTCCAAGTGATTCTGATGGTGTGCGATGCAATAGGCTGACTTGCTGATCTGTTCTGCGGGCTGATGAGGTCGGGAGAAGCAGACGAAGTATCCTGAGGAACAGTCGGTGTCTGAGACTCAACAAGACCAAGCAACGATTGAAAGACGACAGGTGTCAGGCAGGTTGTTAGCACATTATACTTGGCTGTGTTTATTGATGAGCTGGGTTCCATGAAAAACATCAGCTAGTGGCTGGGCTAAGGCGGGATTCACGCGACGGCGGCAAGGCCCAAGCTTCTGCGTCAATGTCTCTTCTTCCAATGCCTCCATCTCTTGACACCAAACCACTACTTCACTTCACTTCAGCTCGAGAAGGACCGCTCGCTGGGATTGTCAGCGTACGGAATTTTTATACGGAGAAATTCTCCACCACCCAGCGACGCCACAGTCCCCAGATTTGACACCGCGGTACCATCTGCATTCTCCTGGCTCCGATGGCGATTCGAAAGCACCATTGGCTGTTGACATGCCATTGCAATAGCCGCCTTGGAACCTGACCGCACTTCTGCTTGAGTACGATACAGACTTGGCTCTAGGGTCTACTCGAAGCATCACTGCGGATGATAACACCCTTTTCGCGGCCAACGGCACATCTCGAGATTTTTCAAATGGGACACGCGGTACAGCGTCTTTAAGTGTCGGGGAAGAGTTAGACGTCAAGAGTTCCCATATTAGCAGGGGTTTCAGCCAATGGAGTCGAGATGACGAGCTCCGCTCGCAATAGGAACCGCTTCCGATGCCTCACTGGTAACAGAAGCAATCCTAACATTCCGTGCCAGAGGGAGTATACTGTACAAGTTTCTGTGCTCTCCATGCAGCATGAAAACAAGATGCATCCTTAACCTATGAACCCAGCAGATTTGGAACTTTCCCGCGGCTTCCCACTTGACCCCAGCAACACTTGAAATCTTGGCGCTTCGTCTATCAAGAACTCATCCCGGCTTGCCCGATGTCGGGACATATGATTTGTTCTCAGCCCCGCAGATGCCAGCGTTCTTGAGACTGGTGTTACTCCTTCGCACCAGACTCAGCTATTCGGTCAGTCAAGCAAAGTCTTCAATAGCTTGCACAACCTGGACCAATACAATGTTTCTCTTTAGCGACCTGCCCTAACAATTGCAATGCTCGGCTTCTCCCCTACTGTAGACTCCATCAAGATTAGCATCTCCGTCTTCGATAGACTACGCTGGGGATACCTCTTCGAGTGCTCTTCTTGGCACCGGAGAAGAGTTCAGACAATAATTACATGGGAAGTTGTCAAACTGTAAACAAGACAGACAGTGTAATGAAGATCTGGTGGCTCTGGCATATCCTTGAAATGTTCCGGGATTCGCCCAATCGCTCAACGCCATACTCTATTACTCATCCTAAGGTTAGAGAGCGCATCTTGCCTGCTCGGCAATCTACAGTAGGTACTACAAAACACTCTCTGACTATTTGCGCCGCACGACATCTCCTATTACGTTTAGTATACGTAACAGGAGAATCCTTAAGGATTAATGTTAGGGACGAATATTAATAATATAAGGTATAGTAAAGTTTTAGAGAATTCTAAGTTATATATTATAAGGCTATCTAAAGCTTATATAGAACATATCGGGTTAATACTAACGGGATAATATGCTAAAAGCTAAGACCTCGCTAATATAAAGTAGGTTAGTTATCCGTAACTATATAGTCCGGAGAATATAGTCCGAGACACCCTAAAAGAGGAAATAGGTCCGTCTATCTCTAGTTCCGTACTATTAGTTGTAATATACCCCTCTAGGCCTTAGAAAGAGTTACTAAGGCCTAAGAATGTAACTATACTTCTTAAACTAGAAGCTCTTATAGCTTTAGTACCTTAGCCTTCTTAACTAGCTCTTTAGGAATACTACTATTAATTAAATTTATAATTTTTTTATAAACTCCTTCTAAGGCCTCCTAAGCCTTCTTACAATTATCCTTTTCTCCTACTTCTTTAAAGATGTTCTAGACCCTCTTCTTAAACTTCTTCTTAAGGCTCTTATAGACCTAGGCTCTACTAGCTAAGGTATCTTTATTATAAGTATACTTTCTAGACTAAATAGGAGAGGGAGGTAGGCCTATATCCGACTAGAAGCTAGGAACTAAGGTCGATGCGTCGAAAGAGAATATTAGAGGAGGGAGTATATTAGACCGGAACGGAGTGTTTAGGTTACTTAAGTTAGAAGAAGATATCGTAGGCTCGGTCTTAATCTAGCTAGATAGGTTCGCCTTATACCTAGTACCGAAGTTAGGTACTAGTTACCTTAATTTTATAAAGTAGGGAGGGCGTACTAGGACTATATAGAAACGAGCTTAGAGTACTTTATCCTTAGCCTAAGTAGGTAGAGCCGATAGTTCCTTATAGTAAACTCTAGCGAGTTCGATAGACTCGAAATAGATTTCCTAGTTAGGAATACGAATATAGGACTAGAAAGCGTAGAAGAGGCAGTTTATATCGACCTAGTTTATATAGTTTCTAAGTATAAAATACCCCTACGGAAAGCCGAGGTTAGCGCGTATCCGTATAGAGCTTCTAACGCCTATAATTATAGCTTTAAGTCCC
>MWSQ01001996.1:0-15235 GCA_002116395.1 Ramularia endophylla | reverse complement strand
TACCTAGATAGAGGTGTTTACTCTATCTAGCTATATAGTACTATTCCGCTATGTCTCGGGTTCTAGTAGGTATTAATCCTCCTATTAATCTCCCGGTCTCGGGTAGTATAGGCGATTATATCGTAGCCTACCGGATACGGATACATTCTAGCCCGGGATAGCCTATATAGTTCCTCTATAAGGTCGCTACCTATAGGCGGTAGGAGGGGTTCTTATACTAGCCCTTAATAACTAGTTAGTAACGGCGTTAGAAGACGCGTAGTTATCTAGATGCTTTTCGTACGTTCGTATGTCGTTAGTATCCGAGACAACTTCCCTTAGGTTATACGTAGTAGTAGACGGGTACCTAGAACTATACTAACTATCCGTAGGCGCGAGAGCTACGGTGCCCGTTCTATTAGAACGACTAGTAGCCTTTAATAACTACGTAGAAGATCCGCTAGAATAGCGATTCATAGTTCGGCTATTGTCGCTGTTTAGATCCTATATACGCCTAGTACGTACTAGACGTATACCCTAGACGGTCTTATTTAAGATCTATCTAGGTAGTAGTATAAAACTAACTAGCGACGGTTTAGATAGGTAGTTAGCATAGAAATCAGCGATAGAGGCTATAGCGCCTTCGATAATGTCTACTACTAGTTCCTAACTACTCTTAGAGTATCTAGTCTATTTTACTAAGTATTTAATCTTCGGGATCTTTCCTCCTCTTAGGGCCCTACTAGGTAGTACACGCGCCCGCGAATCTAGGATCTCTTCTATAAAGTACTCGTCTTACCGGTCGTCTCCTACGTTAGCGGTAATGTAGACAGGTAGTAGTAGAGGCGCCGATTAGCCTAGGAGAGGATTAGTAGTAGCGGGTTATAGTTTGTTTATATAAAAGGTATCGAAAACACTTAGCCCTAGTATAGTACTAAGATCGAGCCTATACGTGTTAGATAGTAGGACTTCCGTAATAGTATATAGGCTAGTATTCTTAATATCAAGTTTCTTTATAGGGCGCTCCGTACGCTAATCCTTAGCATTTATAAACACGCTCTAACCGAGCTAATACTAAGGAGCCTATCTTCGATGTAGGTTTACTATATTAGCTTATATCGCTTAAGCTAAATACATCTACTCGCGGAGGAACTAGTAAAGCTCGTTCATCCTAGTAGCGAACGCCTAGGCAGCCTAGGCATCTAGCTTTTGCTTATAAGGGAGTAGTAGCTATAGGATATTAAGCTAAGCGTCCGAAAAACGCGGATTCCTTCTAGTATCCGTAAAGAACGGAGAAACGCCCGTAACATTAGAAATCGAGTTATTGCTAGTAAACTTATAGAGTAGTAGCTAGTCTACCTAGTTATCTTAAGCGTAGTTATAGAAGGCTCGGATGTAAGTCTCTATAACTTTGTTAGTGTTCTCTAACTACCTATCTGTCTCCGGATGAAACGCTATAGATAGCTTCATTTTAATGCCTAGTAGGTTATAAAGCCTCTTCTAGAAGGAGGAAACCTATTAAGTCCCGCGATCGGAAACGATTATTCTCGGTAAGCCGTAGTACTTAAAAACATACTTTAGGAAAAGCAAAGTATAGTACTCGGCTGTTATACTAGAAGCCTTAATAAGATAGCGGCCTTTACCTAGTCTATCCGTTACTATTATAATATCCTTATACTTAGTTCTATCGAAAGAGCTTATAGACTCCGGCAATGTGACTACAAAGTCTACTAAGAGGTCTGTCTATATATTAAAAGGTATTAGGAGCGAATAGAGGAGGCCCTAGTAGGCTTACTAAGAGGGTTTTATCGTTCTATAAACCCTATAGTTACGGACAAAGCGTCGTATAGTCTAGGCTATACGAGGCTATATAAATGACCGTAAAACAAGCTCGTATGTCTTTATACGGCTAGGATACCCTACCGTAGGTACCTTATAAAAAGCTTTTAGAATCTAGGACCGTACTAGGCTATCGCGATCTCCCTCGTCGTTAGGAATCTATAGAGAGTAGTCGCCGTATCGGTTCTTAACATAGATTAGCTTAGTTCTACCCTATAGGCTAGCTACTAGCTCGACATCTACATTACTAATACGGTGTTTACGGAACTCGGTTAAGGGTTCCTTTGCTTCTAACTACCTAATAGCTTCCTTCGTAGCTAGGCTCTTATATAGGCGTCGAACTACTCTAAAAAGTTCTATGCTTAGCTCCGGACTAGCATCGTTAATTATAGTAGCTATAACTTCGAGTGCCGCTAGTTAAAGTAGCTAGGTCGTCCGGACACTTACGGACTATAACTAAATTCGGTTTAGGGTTAAAACTATACGGTTCTAATATTATATCCGCGGGTCCGAGTTATTACCCTCGCGAGGTAGATTCTAAGAGAGGCGTATAAATGTATTAGGCTTTTTACCCTACCGACTAGGCCGGTAGGATATAATGAAATTAAACTATAAGAGGAACTTAGCCTATCGAGCTTGCCGTCGATTTAACTACTTAGTACTTATAAAGTACTCTAAGTTCTTATAGTCCGAGTAGATTATAATTAGCCGGCTACCGTTACTCTCTAATAGCTAGAAACCTTTATTAGCGTCCTCTAGAAGGTCGCTACCCCTAGCCGATAGCTTAGGTCTCTATTCCTCGAAGGCTTTTATAATTGCTATTAGCTCCTTGTTATAGATGTCGTAATTACACTCTATAGGCGACATCTTTTTAGATAGGAAGGCTATTAGTCTCAAAATGCCGTTAATCCCTCGTTAGGAAAGGACTATAGTAGTAACAAAGTCCGAGGCGTCCGTTTCTAATATAGTTTCGAGACCTAGAGTAAAATAGGCAAGGACTAGAGCTGTTATAAACGCTACTTTCATTATAAGGAACGCGTATTCATATTTAGCAGTCTATTCCTATAGTAGACTCCCTCCGTTTAGACTATTCGTAGTCTTAGTAAGGAAGGTAAGTAGTATAGCTAACCGAGAGAATCCTTAAATGAATCTACGGTAAAAGTTAGCGAACCTAAGGAATACTAACACATCCTTAACATTAGAGGGCCTCTCCTATTACTAGATAGTAGCGAGTTTCTCTAGGTCTATACGGATGCTATTACTTCTAATAATTAGGCCGAGGTACTTAGTCTCCTATACGTAGAACTCGTACTTGTTAATATCTAATTATAGACCTACTTTGCTAAGTTTCTCTAGCGTCTTACGAACATGAATTATATGCTCCTCGTAAGTGTCTAAGAAGATCAGAGCGTTATCTAGGTATATAGAGACAAAAACGTTAAGGTATTCCCGTAAAGAGTCGTTAATATAAGACTAGAAAGTTCCTAGTATATTACAAAGCCCGAACGGTATTACTACACATTCGAATTAACCGTACCTTATAGTAAAGGCCGTCTTCTACTGCTCGCCTTTAGCGATACGAATACGGTTAAAAGCCGTAATTATATCTAGCTTCGTAAACCACTTCTTTCTAGCTAACTGATTTAGTGTGTCCTATATTAGGGGGATTAGATAGCGGCTCTTAATTATTAATATATTTAACGCTCGATAATTAAGACAGATCCGTAATCCTCTACTAGGTTTACGAACAATCAAAACTAGTATAGCTACTAGGGAGTTACTATTCTAGATGTTGCCGAGAGTAAGCTACTCGTCTACCTAGTACTTAATAACCTCGTTTTCTACGGCCGACATTAGATACGGCCGCTTAAAAGGCGGAACGGTACCTAGTTAGAGTTTGATCTTATAATCTAGACTAGGTCGTCGGGGAGGAAGCTACTCGGTAGCTCGCCTTAAGAAAAGGTCTATAAAGTCGTAGTACTTAGGCGGTAGCTTAACACGAACGTCTTCTAGTAAGTCTAACTTACTCTTTCTAGAAGCGTAGAACTTAGCTCTCTTAGCCTCTATAGTCTTCGTACTAGTAGATAGAGTATAAGCCGGTAAGGACTATATTACGTAAGCAGTTAACGGGTTTATAGAATATACCTTATGTAGGGTGTGTACGGGTAGCGGCCTCGCGCTTATTACGTACGTACTTAGAGGGTCTAATGCCTATTACTATCTCTATCGTTATAGGTCTAACATAACTATTATATATACTTCCGCTCTACGGCGGCGTATAAATCGATTAAAAGCAAAGGCGCTAACACGCTTAATGTCGACTAACGGCTTACTAATCTACTTAATACCTACATTTATATTATCGAAACTATTAGGTTTAGCTAGATCTTCTAGAAGCTCCTCGTTGTTCCTCGGGGCTTTCCTACTATAGCGATCTAGATTAATTTCGTAAGTATATAGTCGCTCCGTAATATCGAAAGTCTAAGGGTCGTCTATTAAGGCGCTCTAGTTATAAAAGGCTCTATAGTAAAGAGAGTCGAACGTAATAGCTCTATCCTTTTAGATTACATTTAGTTAGTAGAGATTAAACTATAGCCTACCTAGTAGGACGTCGTACTTAATGTCGCTAACGAAGAGATTAATTTCCTCTTCGTATACATTAAAGCTTTATGATTCTATATTGCTACCCTAAAGCGAACTAGCTAACTCTAAGGAAACGGTAGCTATATACGTAATTAGTAAGGTAGCTATACTACTATCCGCGAGCTTAGTTCTATAGGGCTCCGGAAGCTATATTAAAGGGATTTTATAGTGTTACGTAAAAGATCTATTAAGGTAGGATGTATTTACTCTAAGATTAAGGAAAGTATGTATATAAAGGGTACCGTTTACATTACTTTAAAGGACTATATACTACCTAATATCTAGTAGCGTACGTAAAAATCCTTCGCCTATGTACGGTTCCTTTCCTTTCTTATCTTCTTAACAGTTCGACTGTCTACTAGTCTATACGCTTAGACCGGGGACTACGTATTTCCCGCCGGCAACTCTATAGGAGCTATCGACGTAGTAGTTCTACTCGTGTTAATACGGTCCTTCTTAGGTAGAAGGGCGTAGCTAAACATAGGACAAACTACTTCGTTCTACTTATAGCTAGGTTGTCGGCAACGGAGGCATACGTTAGTCTTAATAATAGCGAGCTTTTCCTCGTAAGTCTTAGGATACGGGATGTCGCGGTACTACTTAGGAGCCTTAGACTATAGCTTCTTACGGGATCCGTTAGTATTCTTAGGAATAACATACTTTAGGTTCTTGTTACTAGAACTAGCTAGGTTCGAGTTTCCGGCGCTATTACCTATAGGAGTAATAGCTAGCTTCTTCGTAACTTAGTCGAATAGCTTAAAGTCGTTTTCTACCTTCTTATAACGTACGACTATCTGCTTTATCGTAGTAATCGTAGTCTCTCTAGCCTAGACACTACCTAGGTATCGCGTACTTAACTTGTATAGGAAGTCGTAGACTTCTATATCTAAGTCAAGCTATAAGAGAGAGCGTAGGTTCTAGTAACGAGTATAGAAAGTTAAGAACTTCTCGTTTTCCCGCTACTTGATTATAGCTAGCTTAGTTCGGGCTATAGAGACTTCCTCTCTAGACTTAGTACCCTAAAGCGATTATATCTTATCTAACATATCCTTAACTAAGGTAAACGGAGGCAGAGTACTCTTAGACGCTAGGTTCGGTACGCGCGTAGTAAGGGTGTACTACGCGTTTCCGCTAGTATAGGTATTATAGATCTAATCTAGAGCGTACTTAGTAGATTAAAACGTAGTGTTAGCTAACTTAGTACCTAACTTACGGCTCTAGATTAAGTACGCTAGACCTCCGGCCTAAGCTATAAACTTCTCTAGGTTGTCGAAAGTACGGTTAGTCTTTATCGTACGGCGCTAGCGGGGATCGTACTAGGTCTATCGAGTCTTCGTAGTACTAGTAGTAAGACCGGTAAAGGGTATGTCCTCCTTATTACTACGGGTCTTCTTAATAGTACGCTTCTACGTCTTCTTGTCGTTAATAGAATCATTAGACGACGACGACGACGATAACGAGCTCGAACTACTCTCGTCGTTACTTAGCTTATTAGTACTAGTATGCGTAATACGCTTATCCGGCTTCTTACTACGGCGCTCTACGGAAAGAGAGTCCTCGTTACGACGATAACCGCCGTTACGAGTCTTATCCTTACGACCGCGGTCGCGCTCCTCTTTTAATATCTTGACTTTATCTCTCTAGGCGCTATCTTGCTCTTATAACAACTAGAGGTTCTACTCTATTATCTCGAGCTAATCCTAGAGGGCGGCCTTCTCCTTTATAACGGTCGCTAACTTGTCCTCTATAGACTAGTTATATCTACGATACTATTACTAGTACTTCTTATATTTAGCGACTTTAGACTTAGCCTTAGTAAGGCTGTCCGTAACCTTAGTAAGGTTGTCCGTAGCTACCTTTAATTCTCCCTAAGTAAAGGCTAGCCTAATAGGGCGACGCGCTCCTAATTCATCCTTATATAACTTGACTTGTTTCTCTAATACCTAGATCTTATTATTACGATCCTTAACTTCCTTCTCGAGCGCGGCGATACGGGCGTCGTTCGGTAAAGTAACCGTAATCGTAGGGTTCGGAGTCTACTAGGTAGTAGTCGGGGACGTACTCTTAAGATTAGCGATTTCTATAGAGAGTATATCGATACGAGCGAGTTTCTATATAATTTCTAAAGTCAATCTCTTCTACTCGTCGCGCGTAGACTACGCATCTTCTAGAGCTAGCTTTAAGTAGCCTCTATACTTTCTATATTTAGTTTCAATCTAGTTATAGGCTTTAGACTTCTCCTTAAAGAGTTACTTATAGGTATCGACTACTTCTAAGAGGTACTTAACCTGTTCTAGTACCTAACGATAGTCGGCCTAGATATAGCGAAGGGTATAGTAGAACGCTTCTAGTTCCTAGTCTACGATCTTACCGAGCTATCGTAGATCGAGGTTCTAAAGGCGCTTAATAGGAACGCGCTTCGTAGTAGTAATACCGTTAGTTTCGATGTCGATTACGGTACTCTTACCGATAATATCCTCTTAACGGAGAAACTAAGAAAGGTCGAGCTCTTTATCGAGCTAGGGCACCTTATTAAGGTGATATTTAGTAACGTGTTTACTTAACTTCTTCTAGAGTTTCGTAAAGATAGGGTCGATAAGAGATTCGTCGTTAGTGTCTACGTCCTTACCTTCGAGGTTCTATAGAGTATTACTCTCTTATAGTTCGGGAAAACTTCCGGGGACAAACAGCTCGTCTAGAGCTATTATAGACAAGCGCTTAGTACGCTTCTAAGTACTAATAGATAGTACGTCTATAGCGGACTTAAGCTTCGCTATGTTAAAGGCTAAAGAGACGGCGCGACTACGCGTAGTAATAGTACGCGCGAAAGCGACGCGGGTTTCTATAAGCTCGTAACTAAAGCGGCGCGACTACGTAATATAGGTAGTATAGCCTACGGTATAGCGGTCGTATATAGTGTTACGGTTAAGACGAGACGAAAGCGTATAACACGTGTTTTAATATTAAGACATACGATAAGGTTCCTAAGAGGTTCTAGGATCCGGCGGAAGGTATAGGTAAGCGGGAGTACCCGTACTAAGTCAGTACCGGGGCTTACTCCGGGCGAACCTATTACCGTAGCTCCGCTACCCGTAACATTTAGATCGATATATCCTTAAGAGGCTTAAAGAACCTCGAGTTCCGCTTATAAGCTATCGCGTTTAGTAACGACTCGAGTAAGATTAGCCTTAGCGTCCTTAAGTTCCGTATAGAAGTTATCTACCTATTTACGGTAATAGGCGATAGCTTCTTAGGCATCTCCTAGAGTATCGCTATAGTTAAGAATAGCCTATAGTTCCTTAACTTTAGTATAGGCTTCATCGTAGGCTATAGTTAACTAAGCTAAGGTAGCTTTAGTATCCTAAAGTTTCTTATCGAGGGCGTCGTACTACTCTTAGAGTAGATTACGGCTTTTAGTTATAATTAAGCGCTAGTTATATAAGAGGATTAGGTTATAAACGATATTAGTAACTATTTAATAGACGACTAGAGGTTGTTTACGTAATAAGGTAGTAAGTTAGGCCGCGTTAAGGTTCTTAAAACGAGAGAGAGGTAGCGTTACCGTACGAGTAGTTCGTTCGACGGCCCTATTATCTCCGGTAGTAGTAAGGTAAGGGACGTCGATACTAATTATCTTACGAGGCGTAGTATTATCTTCTACTATAGCTTCCTCGAAGATTTAATCGTCGAAGAACTAGGTAAGATCTAGAGTTTCCGGTATTAGAGCGTCGTCCTTAACTAGCTACTCCTAAGCTTTACGTTAGAGACGACTAAGACGCTGTTTAATAGTACCTTAAGTCTAGCTCTTAACTAACTTATACCTATCGTCGGTAGCGACGTCGTTAGGACGGATAAACGTTACTAGTAACGTAGATAGGCGGACTAACGTATAGGGACGGTTTAGATTACGGGCTTAGCCGATAGTAGAGGCATTAGTAGGTGTTACGATTCCGGCTCGGATCCTCGATGTTAATATAAGAAGGAAGAAGCTTCTTAAAGTTTAATATATTTCTTAGTATAGTTTTACGGTACATCTTAGTACGGCTTAGCGCTTAGCGCGTACTACCTTTACCTACGAAGGTTTAGCCTAACTAAACCTTCTTCTCTTTACTCTTCGTTAAAACTAGATAGCTAATCTATTAATATCTTAATAGTACGAAGAGTTACTATTCTTATTAACTACGTTAATGAATTTATTATAAACAATACCCTAGGCTATTCGCTATTAAAACCTACCGTTAAGCGAGACTTCCGGATTCTCCGGCGCCGTCTTATCTTAAAACTATACGATCTATAATAGACGTCGATTACTCATCCCTTAGTTCGCCGTTCGGTTACTATACGGATAACTCCGATAACGACTAGGCTCTACGCCCTCCGCCGACGCGGATAGATATACCTAGATCGGAGTTTAGCCGCGGACGCGCTAGCTACGAACGCCTTATTTCTATCGACGCGACATCGCTAATAGGCGTACTACTTCTATAGTATTAACAAGCTTAGTAGTAGCCTTACTAAGTCGACCCTTTCTCTCTCTCCGACTAAGATCGCTACGACCTCCTCGAAGACCTTCTAATACGCGACTATTAAGCTTTCCTTTAGCAGTTTAATCCTAATAACGGTAAAGAGAATTAGTAACGCTTATACGTAAGATTAGTTAAATATAACTCCCTCTTAAGAGAGGCTAGGTAAGTATAAGAAGATCGCGATATTTAACTTACGAACGCTAACAACTAGCTATAATAAGCTACGACGGAGATTACTTCCCTTCGTAAAGCTTAATAATACGACTTAAATACTAAGAACTTTCTTACTTAAGCGGAGTAAGACGCTAAGAATGAAGTTAATCGCCTATAGTATACCTTGTCTAAAGAGCGTAGGCTCCGACCTTTACTATATCTACCTTAGTAGCTATCTTAGGTTCCTCTATAAGGGTAGACTAACCTATTCTCCTTAAAAGCTCCGTAGTTACTACTACTAGCGGCGCTAGCCGAGGATCAACCTCCGAGCTAGCTCCGCTAGTTTATATAATACTCTACTAGTAGTAACCCTAGCTAAAAGCTATTAAAATTAATCCCTAATAACAAAATCACCTTCGACGGAACCCGCTCTAAGCTAGACGGTTTCCTTACTACCCTATACATTAAACTTACGATAAATAACGACTACTACCTAATAGACTCTTAGAAGATCTACTACTCCTATACTCGACTAACGAGTTACGCCTAAGACCTCCTACGATCGTACGTTGCTATCGTAGGTAGAGCCCTTAGTATTATAGGGCTTAGCGACCTCGTATCGTTTTATTAGGTTCTCGAATCCGTATATAGTAATCCTAATAAGGCTAAAACTACGTATCGAAAGCTTAAGAACCTCCGCTAGGGAACTAGTACATTTACTACCTACAAATCTACCTTTATAGGCCTTATATCCGTACTTAAATACACTAGTAAAGCTAAAGTTAATGCCCTTAAGGACGGGCTCTTATAGGAACTCTAATACGTACTTTCTAATATATAGGATAAACCGTATGAATTCGACGCACTATGCCGACGACTAGATGTCCTCGATACGAACTAACGTAACTTCCTTAATAATACGAAGAAATACGCCTTAAAGATGCTCGTCGAACACTACGTCCCTTAGGCTTAGCTACGCGCTAGAACCGATTAATAACCCCGAAACCCTTAAGGGTAGTTTACTTAACCTACTACGCCTTAATAATAAATACGCTAACCCTCTCTCGTACTAGGGGATCCGATAGATCTCTCGGCTACGTCTTTATTAAAACTGCCTCTTAGGCCCGATAGTTATATTACGGCCGCTAAGAGAGTACGCCGAGTCGCTAGCAAACTCTACGATTACGATAGTAAGTACCCTCTTAGCGTCGTATATAGAAGTCTTTATAAGAAGGATCCGGACGCTATAATCGCTAAAGCTAAGGCTAATAGCGGTACGGGCGCGGCCCCTACTATGCTGTTCTAAGCGTCTACTACTTAGCCTAATACCTCTAACCGCGTTACGGAGGTAACGGACGAGTAGGAAAAAGTATAACTCTTAAGTATAGTCGTACTTAAGAGTTAAACCCTACCTACGACGAAGTAACTATGTCTAATAACTATACTATATCTAAATCCTCCGACTCCTCCGACTCCGACTCTAACGCTAGCTCTATCTTATCGGAGTCGACGATAATAAAGAAGAGGAGTAAACACTAGAAGTACGATCCCTTAGTTAAGAAGCCTATTATAATCAGTATAGTATCCCTTAAAGCGAATATAAACTACGACTATATAATACCCAACGACGATACCGATCATCTCGTCCTATTATACGGCATTACCGCTGTTTATAATCCTTCTAATAGCTCTTTAATTGAATTTTATTAGTTATAAGCAATACTTGATAATAGCTATACCGCTTCTTCTTTTATAGACACTCGTTATACGTATACGTATAATCTCTAACCTATCGACCTTATATACCTACGTTACCTTACTACCTTCGACGGTAAGGTCGTAGCTATAGTTACTTAATTCGTAAGGGCTACGCTCGCGATCGCTAGCGGAGGTTATTAAGAGCATCGTTACTTCTACCTTATAGACCTTTAATACCCTATAATCCTCGGCCGCCCTTAGCTAAACGCATATAACCCTTTAATAAATTAGTAAACTAATACCTTACTTTTCAACTCCGACTACTATAGGACGTACTATAACTAACATTACGCCTTAGTTAGGGCCGTAGCTATTACGGACGCTATATTACTAGAATTCTCCGACGTTTTAGTCGCTCTATAACTAATACCCTTATAAACAGTACCTATAGCGGCTCCTTCGGGGATGCTACTAGACTAAGAAGAAGCCGATTTCGTCTCTAAGATAAAGCGCTATGTTACTATACGTAATACGAATTTACTATACGAACCTTATAACTTTATACTACTAGTACGCGTTACTACGGAAGCCCTAATATATTAATAACATAAACCCTTATCTCCTCGAGCCCTACTAGCTAAACTTAAGACTAGCTTAATAAGCCTAGCCTTTATCTCCGTAGACACCTTCCGGGTATCCGTTATAAGGGTAGGGTACTAATTCTTTACTACTAGCCTAAAGGATATTAAACAAGCTATGTCTTAAAAGAAGGACATTGACCTAGCTACTAAGCTTCTACTCTATTATTACTAGCACCTTTACGTGTTTTTATAGAAGGACGCGAAAACCCTACCTCCGTACCGCCCTAGTGTTAATTATTATATCGAGCTAAAGGGCGAGCCTACGTATAGCCTACTCTATTCTATGTCGTAGGAAGAACTAGAGGTCCTACGTAACTATATTCAAGACAACATTACTAAGGGCTTTATTAGACTATCCTCTAGCTCCTATTCGTCGCCGGTGTTGTTCGTTAAGAAACCTAGTAGTAGATTACGCCTATACGTAGACTATAGAAAACTTAATGCTATTACGGCTAAGGATCGCTACCTAATACCTCTCCTATAGGAAACTCTAGATAAACTTAGTAAAGCCGTAATATATACTAAGATTAATATCATTGCCGCTTTTAACCGTATACGTATAACTAAGGGAGAGGAGTAGCTAACTACTTTTTATATAAGGTACGGGTTATTCGAGTACAACGTTATACCCTTTAGCCTATACGGAGCCCTATTAGCTTTTTAGCGATTTATTAACAGCATACTAGCTCCGTATCTTAATGTGTTTTATATAGCCTACCTTAATGATATACTTATCTATAGTAATAGCCTCTATAAACATAGAAAGTACGTTAACCTAGTATTAGAAGCACTAGACAAGGCGGGACTATAGGCCGATATCTCTAAGTCAGAGTTCAAAGTCACCTTAGTAAAGTACCTAGGCCTTATTGTTACTATCTCTAGTATTAGGATAGACGAAGAAAAAATCATAGCGGTACGCGACTAGCTAACGCTATACAACGTTAAGGATGTATAGGCATTTCTAGGATTCTTAAACTTCTATCGACGATTTATTAGAAACTTCTCGAGGATTATACGCCCTCTAACTAAACTTACTAAGAAAGATACCCCGTTCGTATAGATACCCGTATACGAACAGGCTATAAGCGACCTACGTATAGCTTTTACGTTATTACCTATGCTTATACACTACGATCTAAACCTCCCTATAATAGTAGAAACCGACGCTTCTAATTACGTAGTAGTAGGCATCCTCTTATAATAGTATACTAACGTCGGTAATAGTACGTAGCTACTAGTAGCGTACTTCTTATATAAGATGTTACTAGCCGAATACAACTATAAGATATACGATAAGGAGCTACTCGTAGTCGTCTAAGCTTTTAAAAGCTAGCGCCCGGAACTCGAAGGAAGACAGTCGCTAGAACCGATTAAGGTTATTACTAACTATAGGAATTTAGAATAGTATATATCTATAAAGTAGCTTAATCGTCGTCAAGTTAGATAGAGCGAGTTCTTATTAAGGTTCGACTTTGAAATTACTTATAGACCTAGTCTATAGGGCGGAAAACCCGATAGCCTAACACGTCGTACCGCTAACCTTCTACGGCTAGGATTAGATAACCTACGACTCTAATACTAGCATTAATAAGTTCTTAAACCTCGTAATGTTAACCTATCTATTATATCTACCGTACCGAGTTCTAACTATAGCTACTTTAGTAGCGTAAGGATCCTATCTCGTTACTCGACGAGCGCTATAGCGGAGGAACTCCTTTAGATAGTAGTAATTTCGCTAAACGCCCTTATAGTTATAGACTCCGATAACATCGCCTTACGAGTAAAGGTAGCCGTCCTAAATACCTCCGACGAGACGTACTAAACAACCCTACGATGTATTTAGGACAATACCGAACCTCCGCGTAACTACCCGCTTTCTCCGTCGGAATGTATAGTAGTAGACGGACTGTTATTCTTCCGTAACAGACTATACGTACCGTCTAGTAAAGGTACCGTAGATACTATATTACGAACGGACATCGTACGTACGTTCTACGATAGCGTAATAGTAGGTTATCTAGGAAGGAACAAGACGCTATCGCTGATTTTAAACGCGTACTACTAGCCTAACCTCCGTAAGGATTCCGACGACTACGTAGTAAACTACTATACCTACCTCCGTATCAAACCCTCTAGACACACTAAGAGGGGGCTCCTACGCCCTTTAGCCGTACTAATAGCTCGCTAGAAGAGTATTTCTATCGATTTCATTATAGGACTACCGCTTAGTAAAGGCTATGATTCTATCCTAGTTATTATAGATAGGCTTACGAAGATGCGCTACTTTATCCTAATAAAACAAGGATAGGCTAGTATAGACTTCGTAGTAGAAGCTTTCCTATAGGTTTAGAAGCTATATAGCCTACTAGATAACATTGTCTCTAATAGAGGTACTTAATTTGTAAGCAACTTCTAGAAACACCTTACTAAACGCCTCTATATTAAACGTAATCTCTCGACAGCTAGATAGCCGTAGACTAATAGGTAGACCGAACGCTTTAACTCTATACTAGAAGTATACCTCCGTATATACGTAAATTACTAGTAAGACGACTAGTACGACTAGCTACTAATAGCCGAGTTTGCTACTAATAATACGCCCTTAGAGACTACTTAATTGTTACCTTTTTAAGCTAACTATAGGTTTTCCCTAAGAATAGGGACGGAACTATTAACTTCCTTAGCTCTACTTAATGAAGCCGCCGAGCGCTTCGTTTCTTACCTTACCGATACGGAAGAATTCCTTCGTAAGTAGATTATATACTAGCAATCAAAGATAGAAGAAGCTATTAACGCTTATAGGTAGCCGTCCGCTATATACTAAGAAGGAGATAGAGTTTTCCTTAATCTCGAAGGACTAACGACTAATAGGCCCTTACTAAAACTTAACCTACGTTATAGCGGCCCGTATACTATATCTAAAGTCGTCTCTAGCTACTCCTACGAACTTAAACTCCCTTACTTAATAAGAATTCACCTAGTGTTCTATACTTAGCGCCTAACTCCCCTTCTAAAGGAAGCCCTATTACCTAGCTAAGCTAAAGCCGAGAATCTACTAGATCTAGTTGTTGTCGATAGTAAAGATGAATTCATTATAGAGGCTATCGTAGACTCGCGCTTTAAGGATAAGAAGAAAAGGAAGTACTTCTAGTATAAGGTTAAGTAGTAAGGATATAACCGTACTACCTAGCAACCTATTAGCGACGTTATGTACGTACTAGCGCTAATAGTAGCATTTTATACTATATATCTACTAAAACCGAAACCCTCCGCTAGCGGCGGCAATACCGTAGCGACATTATACGCCTTACTAATAACCTTTATAGCGATTAGGCTACTCGATAACCTATAGAGTTAACGGAGTTCTTAGGCTCCTTATTAGCTTACGGCTTTATGCCGGAGATACCGGTAATCGCGTTTCCCCGTATACTACGAGTCGTTTCCGTAAGTAAGAGATGTTCGTAGCCGTACTTAGGCTCGTCTCCCTTCGAAAACCTCCGTCTCTATAACACCGACATTACGCTCCTTATAGTAACCCCGTATTACGACCCCGTATTCCTTCTTCCTACCCTCCCTCTCTCTTAGTAACATCGATAATTAAGCCTACGGGGGGTACTATTACGATTCCGGCTCGGATCCTCGATATTAATATAAGAAGGAAGAAGCTTCTTAAAGTTTAATGTATTTCTTAGCATAGTTTTACGGTACATCTTAGTACGGCTTAGCGCTTAGCGCGTACTACCTTTACCTACGAAG
>MWSQ01001994.1:0-36789 GCA_002116395.1 Ramularia endophylla | reverse complement strand
AGCTTTACTTACTATATATAAGCTAGGTAGGAAATCCTAATTATATAATTAACATTCCCTAAAAGGGTATAATATAGATTAGGCTATATCCTCGGCTCTATCTAAGTTAAGTAACTCTTAGTAGTTCTTAGAGTATTCCTAATACTTACTCTATAGTTTTTATATAGCTAATTAACTACTTAATTAATTATACGCTATATAGCTAAGCAGCCTAAAGCAGTGCCCTTAATTAGACCTACTGCGGCCGCTCTGCGTCAAGTTCACGCCTATGGTGTTTATCTAGAATAAGGTTGGTGTACCTTTCGAGGTACCAGGTACAAGCTTGTGGACAATATGATGCTCCATTGTCGCTGAGAGGGTTCCCACCATACCAAAAGATGGACTACGAAGAGCTTTGGAGAGGCAGTCCAGCTCACACGCAGAGCAATGTGGTGACGACGCCAAAATGATGGATGTTATTGTTGAGCGTTGAATCGACGTTCACAGGTTGGTTGTGATGAAGATGCCACCTCAATTTTAGGTTCACGCCACTTTCTGGGGAAGGGAGCTTGGAAGGATGCACATCGTCAGCCGCAAAGGCACCACGATTCGTAGAGTCGTCGAACGAGTCGAACACATCAGCCTTGCGCTCCGCCGCCCTTCCGCCGTCTGCCCACGACGCTCGTTACTGTTCTTCCCATGTCACTCCTTATCCTCGATTGAAGGACTGCTGCTGCTGAAAGCTCCCCATAACGACGATGGACTTCACGCGGCTGTTGGCGCTTCCGCCCTCCCTCCTCGCCCTCCTCGCTGCCTTTGTCGCTCCACCCGTTTCCGCGCAATATCCCCCTCCGTCCGAGTTCCCCAACATACTGTCGTCGCCGGTGGACAGCAACGTCACCGTCGCGTACAAGCAGCCGATCAATGGCACCTGCACCACCGCCTTCACCACTCAGCGGCAATACAGCGGATACATTGGGATACCGCCCTATACACTCGCGCCCATACAACAGAACTACTCGATCAATTCATTCTTCTGGTTCATCGAGGCGCGTCAAACACCAGAATCGGCGCCGCTGACCATCTGGCTCAATGGCGGGCCCGGGTCAAGCAGCATGTTCGGCTTGTTCAATGAAGTGGGGCCGTGCGAGGTGGTGCAGATGGCCGACGGCAGCTATGGGACTCAGATGCGCACTTTTGGCTGGGATCGCGCCTCAAATATCCTCTTCATCGATCAGCCCAATCAAGTCGGGTTCTCGTACGATGTCGCGACTAATGCATCGCTAAATCTGCTGTCCAAAGAGCTGTTCGAACCACCCACTTCTCCAAATACGAACCTGCCAAACTTCATGTACTTGAACGGTACCTTTGGCTCGGAGAATCAGAACGATCAGAATGGTCCAGCAACGACCGCAAACACCACCGATATCGCAGCGGCAGCAACCTGGCACTTCTTGCAGACTTGGTTGTCGACCTTTCCACAGTACAACCCGTCCACACGCCCAAACGTCACAACACCGAATTCCAATGAGCCAGCGGGTATCAACCTCTTCACCGAATCGTATGGAGGAAAGTTTGGTCCGGCGTTCGCATCGTACTTTGAACAGCAGAATCAAGCAATCGCCAGTGGCCAACTATCGAGCAATAGCACCCTCGCTATCAAGCTGCAGTCTGTTGGGATCTTGAATGGTCAGATTGACGATCTGATCCAGGACTACTACTACCCGGATTTTGCGTTCAACAACACCTACGGTATCCAGGCTATCAGCCAGACACTGCAGATCAATGCGCTCACCAACTATACCAATTTGTGCGCTCCTGCCATCGCGGCTTGTCGCGCCGCCGGCGCGTCGCCATCGTCGTTATATGGTGACGATGCAAAGTCAAACCAACTGTGCGAAGCCGCGCAGTACACGTGCAACAACCTTACTGCTTTGGCGTCCGAGGCGGGCTACAATCCTTATGACATTCGCCAAATGCTGCCAAGTCCTGATCCATCCGCAGCGTACCAAGAGTATCTGAATACCGCTTCAGTACTGAAATCGATCGGAGCGCGGGTCAACTACACTGAGAGTAACCCGTATGTGCAAGAGGGCTTCATCTCAACCGGAGATACGATTCGAGGTGGTATGGTTCAGGATCTGGCCGACCTTTTGAAGTTAGGCATACGGGTGGCCCTCATCTACGGCGACGCGGACTATGTGTGCAATTGGTTTGGTGGACAAGCCGTGTCATTTGCAATCGCAAACGCGTTACCTGCGTTTCCCACTCCTACCAGTGTAGACGCAACAGGAGCTGGACAGCCACTGAGCTATGCGAGTGGATTCGCAAAGGCTGGATACGCCCAAATAGTGGTGAACGACTCCTACGTTGGCGGCGTTGTTCGCCAATACGGTAATCTCAGCTTCAGCAGAGTATACGATTCTGGCCACTTTGTTCCATACTATCAGCCAGAAACCGTATTTCAAATCTTCGCGCGAGTCATCTTTGGAAACGACCTCTCCACGGCTGCGGACGTGGACCTATCCACTTTCACATCCAATGGCACCGCCAACGCTACGTACACTAACAGTGTACCTGATGCACCGGAACCTACATGCTGGGTGCGAAATTGGAATGCCAGTTGCAGCAGCGATGATACGGAAGCCATGCAGAGCGGGATAGGACTCGTTCAGGGTGGAATCTACTATCAGGATTCGTCGTCGGTTGTCTTGCCCAGTACTAGTGTTGCTGCGGGAGTTCCTGGACAACCTATGACGACTGTTAGTAGTTCGGGCAGTCAGAGCCAGAGTTCGGATGGGAGTACTACCGCGTTGACGGGTTATTATACTGCTACTGGGACGCCTAAGCCGAAGAAAGGTGCGGCTGTGAGAACTGCGTCAGGCGGTCTCGTACCGGCGATGGTTGTCTTTGGTGGCTTGTTGATGGGGACTGTTTTGGTGGTTTTGTGATGCGAGAGGGCTCAAAGCGCTTTCTGCGAAGGATCTGGAGATGTGATAGCCATCTTGCTTGCCTTTTCTGGCGCACCGAAAGATACCCCTAATGTATAGCTATACTGTATATCGAGAGAAGCTGATGAATTGCCAGCTGATTGACATGGTTTCAGCTACTGTCAAATGAAACTCACTAACTGCTGGATTTAGGACGCGCCAATGTTGTCGAACACCAAACACGATCGGTCAAGCTTTCTGGAACCTTCAAGGGTCTGCTTATTTTGTAAGCATTCCATTTCAGGTTGTTGCGTCTCACAAGGGTCCAAGGCATTTCAATGCTATCGAGCATCAAAGCGGTCAAGCTTCTTCGACAGCACAAACGCTGGCATGGTCCACGTTTCACAGATTGACCGGCGATTCAGGCCGAGTGAAGATGTCCCTTTCGAGCACACAGACGCACGCACGAGCATGCACTATTTCCGACACAGCTTTCCGCCACAGCTTTGTTGGAGAGCCGTTGGATCCTTGTGACCTATTTGTGCTGGAATCTGACAAAGCTCTCACCTTCAACCTAGGATGCTATATTGCCCTGCGACCATGCTACGACGGTGGTCTGTGCACTCGCTGGAGCTCCCACGTCTGAGGATGAAAAGCTATGTCGGTATCCGGAGATGTCAAAATACCGCCTTTTGCAAGCATGGGCTGGCTATACTGCTTCAAACATGTGTCACTGCCAAATTCAGCAAACCCAATGCCATCTACTATGCACGGCGACCTGCCCGCGGCGGACGATAAAGAGCGATGCGCCGCCTCGTCTCACAACTGCCACAGTCATTGCCTGAACTGTCAGGTAAGCATATAAGCTCAGTGTGACCATGTCGAGTTCATCTTCTTCGACAGCTCCCACTCCTCCAGTGATCGCTTCTCCGGCCCTGTCTACCACGACATTCAGCGTCAACTTCGACGAACAAACGCGACAGAAGCGCAGCAGTCGTTTGAGCAAGCTCTCCGGTGGTCTACGAATCAGCACACAAATGGCAAACGGCAGCTCCTCGAGCGTTCAAAAGAATGGAGTTAACAATACTTCCACGATTCCAGCACCACCATTAGAGCGCACCACAGCGTCTGGAATCCGTCTGGAACCACAACCTAGCGAGGATCCTAGGGATCCTTTGAACTGGAAACTTTCAACCAAGCTCATAACTTTGGGCGTCATCTCCCTCTGTGGGTTTGCTGGCGGATGCATTGCTCTCGCCAACCAGTACGGAATCGTCGTCCAAGCACAAGTGTACCACAAAACACCCACCCAACTCTCTTACGGCGGTAGTGCAGCTACAGCAGGCACAGCGACTGGACCTCTTCTTTGGGTACCTCTTTCACGCTACTACGGCAAGACATCCGTCCTGTTCTGGACTCTGATTGCTGCTTTTGCCTGCATGTGCTGGTCTGCGTCAATGACTAGCGAAGACGACTTTGTCTCTTTCATCATCTCCCGCTGGTTAGGCGCAACTTTTGGATCCGCTGCGCAGACTATACCCGGAGGTGTCGTGACCGACATATTCTTCTTACATCAAAGAGGAAGAGCATACGCTGTCTACGCGGCTTCTATCATTGGAGGCGCAGCGGTTGCTGGAACTGCTAGCGGCTTCATCGTCGGTACCGCGCCTTGGCCTATACAGTTCTGGTGGATTGTGGCACTGCTTGGACTGGCTATCGTTGCGGTCTTCTTCTTCCTGACCGATACGACCTATGATCGCAGGTCTCCCATTGATGGACTTGCTAAAGAACACCGGCCTTTTCTTTCCGATAGATGGGCTACTCTCTGTCCAGGCACAAAAGTCGTGGCGCCTTCTACTATTAAGCATGGTCCATTCGACTGCATTTTGATTGGTATCCAGCCGGTCACGATTCTTGCTGGCATGTTCTTTACTTTAACATTCGGATGGGCAGTTTCGGTCAATATTCTTCTGGGAGTCTTCCTGCAAACACCGGTCGAAGCTGGCGGCTATGGATTCACACCTGTCAATAATGCCTGCTTCAGCTTCTTGACTTGGGCAGCTGTTCTCTGTTCTGCGGTCTACGGTGTACTGTTCAACGACAGGTTACCACTCTGGAGTTGCCGACGCAACGGAGGCGTCTGGAAACCGGAGCACAGACTGTACCCAGTCTTGCTCCCGCCTCTCATCATGGTTCCCTTGGCGCTTGGTCTTTTCGGGGCGACCTTGCAGCATCATCTCAGCTGGGGTGTGCTGGCTTTTGCTTTCTTCATGATCAACATGAGCGAGGGAATCTTACTGCCGCCGGTAGTGAACTATATCACGGAGTGTTTCGTTCAGCATTCAACGGAAGTGTTTGTCATTCTCAACTTCTACCGCTTTATCCTTGGTAGTACCGTGCCCTTTTTCATCGATGCTTGGATGAAGAAGGTCGGCGTTGGCTGGGTCTTTGGGTCTATGTAAGCCTCTTCTGACATTGACATATTCATTCTCGAGACATTTGCTGACAAGATTCCAGGTCCTTCTTCTGCCTCATCGGCTTTGCATTCACCTGGGTCTTGGCACGCTACGGACCTCGCATTCGTCCCCTGTCAATGGCAAGATTTGCGAAAGAAACCGAGGCCGGCGATCGCATGTTCTGCAACAGGGTGCCCGAGGAAGAAAGTGCGATTATTGGCACTCCTGAGCAAATCAAGCCCACGAAATGAGATCTTATATCACAGTAGGTAAACTCTTGCGGAAGCTTAATATACATACCTAAAACCTCGAGCTGAAACGTCCCCGGCTCGTCTCTCAGCGGGCTCGTTCTCTAGATTCTCCGCCTCCGCTTTCTCAAGCTTCTTGTTTTCTCTTTGGTGGATTACACGGAGCACTAAAGCGAGCAGCGCTACGCAGACAGAGATTGCTGCGTTGGCGCTTCCCCCAGGTATATATCTCGGCGCGGCCGAGGCGGGATACATGTAACTTCCATAGGCGCTTTTCAACTCGTCAGCATACCCCTATCAAAGCATAAGTCTACGTTGAAGGGCGAACATACCTCGCTGTATTGCCTATACAGTTTGCGATCGCCACACAAGCTGAACGCTTGACCAGCGGCCGAGGAAACGAGTTGGCCACCCAAGGCACGATGATAGTGTATGCTGAGATAGAGCCCATCGGCATTAGGAACATTGCGAAGAAACGCGCTCCTGTGTTGGTGGTACCGGCGGCTATGGCATTTCCGATGGCCGCAACGATCATCAAGCAGAAGATGTGTATCGATCTGTCTTGTGTTTTTGCAGCTGTCCACGTTACGGCTATGCTAGTCAGGAATGTAGCGAACCAGACTGGGACTGTCAAAAGCAACGTGATGATGTTACTATAGCCTAGAGTACCGACGATCGATGGAAAGAAGTATTGGAATGTCTGGCTCAGCAACGATAGGTGTTGAAAGAGAACGAAAACATAAACACGGTAGTCCGTCAGGGCAAGCTTGACTCCAGCCCAGATCGAGGTAGCTTGAGCATCGTCCGATTCGTTGATATCCTCGAGCAGTCTCCAAGCCGCAAAGGCACGTTGCTCCTCTGTTAGCCAACGCGTAGTGGCTGGGTAATCGGGCAGGATAAAACCAGCGACAAGGCCCAGACCAATTGTCATCGACCCTTCGATGATGAACAGCCAGCGCCAGCCAGCAATTCCGAGAGAGCCATCCAAATTGCTTAGAACCCCAGCCGCGATAAGTCCACCAAACATGTTCGCCAAGGCGTTTCCAGAGTAGAACCAGGCCACACGACGAGTCAGCTCAGCTCGTGTGTACCACGAGCTCATCAAGAAGATGGCTCCTGGGAAAAAGGGAGCCTCGACCTGTGGAGAGATATTCATTAGTACTGGAGTCCAGCCAGTGGTTTTGAGGACTCGTCTTACAAATCCCAGGAAGAACCGCACAACCACAAGATCAGTGAAGTTCCTGGTGGCGGCATTGCAAGTTGACACTACTCCCCACACAGTTACAGCAGCCGCAAGGAAGATGGAAGGCCGGACTCGGGTTATTAACATATTCGAGGGCAGTTGCATAACCAAATAACCAATCTGCGACGTAGTTCAGCACGAAACAACCACATGTCCAATACATATAGAAGTTCTCACGAAGAAAATGCTTGTGGCCAGATTGAAATCTGTTCCTTTCATGCCCAAGTCTAGCAGTATGAAAGGTGAGCATAGATCTAAGACTTAAGGAGCTGATGAAAGACAATCGAGCCTCGCTCTATATGCTTTCGATGCTGCTTCGGTTTGCTTACCAACTTCAAGAGTGCCTTCACGGGCCTGAGCCAGGTTTGATCGGTCCAAAAAGTTCAGCATGTACAAAGCAATCAACAATGGCAGTAGATGCAAGTCGACCTTGCGAAGGAGCGTCTTGCTCTGGTATGCCACCCATTCTTCGTCCTTGGTGGAGAAATCGGCGAAGAAGGCTGCTTGTTGAGGTTCCGCGAGGTGAGCGATATCCGCACCGGGCTTATCGATGCTGCTTCGAGCTTCTTCATGCCTCTCCACAGTCGACTGGCTCGAGCGCTTCAGGTTGGCGTCCGGGTCCATGGCGAAGGAGTGTCCCGCAATCGTTCAGTGACTCAAGGGAGAGAGGAGGCAAGATGGAGGCGAGGAGAATCGAGGTACGGAGTGCACTCCCAGACTTACCCTTACTATCCATACATTCACCCGCGATGACCTTCCGCCCTCCGGTCTCAGCATGTAGTGCATCATTGTGGATAAAAAGACCGCACGCTTGCACGACTTCGGAGAAAGATGAGCAGGCAGAACGGCCTGATGCGCATGCTAGACTAGGCCAAGATCCCCACGTGGAGAGAGATCTGTGGAGCAAGCTCACCCACACTAGATCCACATCGGCAACGGACGACAAGCCTTCGGTCCATCTTTGCGTGCAAGCTCAACCGCTGCGATTTGGGGGAACCATGGCCATCGACAAGGGCGCGAAAAAGATGTTCCCGAGTTCCACTCCCATGTGAACCATTCTCCAGTTCCCATCATCACCAGTCCTGAGAAAGACAACACACCCTCCAATCACACGCCATGAAGATTCTAATCACTGGAGCCGGAGGTTTCGTCGGCCAGATGCTTGCCGAGCATCTTCTGAATGAGAACCACAAAGTCATCCTCGCAGACATCTTCGAGCCTCCAATCCCGACAGCCGCAAAGAATCAACAGAATGCCACGGCCATCAAAGCAGACCTCTACGAATCTCCAGAAGCTGTTCTCTCCAAGGACCTCGACGCCATGTACGTCTTCCACGGCATCATGTCTGCAGGCAGTGAGACGGATTTCGATCTTGGTTACAGAGTGAACCTACACAGCACACTCAACCTCCTGGAAGCCGTCCGCAAGATCTGTCCAGGCGTGAGATGGATCTACAGCTCTTCGACCGCCATCTTTGGCCAGCCACTTCCCCAAGCTCCAAGCGAAGAGACCGTGCCAACGCCTCAAGGATCCTATGGTACTCAGAAAGCAATGGTGGAATATCTCGTCAATGATTACAATCGCCGTGGATACATCAATGGCTTCACCCTACGATTCCCTACCATCTCCGTGCGTCCTGGAAAGCCCACGCAAGCTGCGAGCAGTTGGATGAGCGGGATCATTCGTGAGCCTCTGCAAGGCAAGGAGAGTGTGCTGCCTTGTGATGATGATTTCAAGGCCTGGTTGTGCTCGCCAAAGACTTTGATTCGGAATCTGCTGCACGTTTTGACGATTCCAAACGATGCTCTGCCACCGCACATCAGGCAGGTTCTGCTTCCTGGAATCACTTCAACGGTGAAGGAAATGCTGGATGCGCTGAGAAATGTTGGAGGAGAAGAAGCCGTGAAGCTGGTGAAGCGAGAAAAGGCCTCACCGGATATCAAAGCCATGCTTGACAGCTGGCCAATCACTTTCGATGTCTCGAAAGCGTTGAGCTTGGGATTTGTTGCCGATTCGAGCTTTCAATCTGCTGTGCAGGACTTCGCCGATAGTCTGAAGTAATGATGAGACTTCATAATGTACGTATGTTGAGAAGAGGTTGCCATTGCTTTTATTCGTCAACAAGCGTTTCACATCTATAAGCGACCCTCATCTGAGTCTATGCCTTTCCGCTGCTACCAATAGCGTCCATCCAGTCTTCCATTTGCTTTTGGATAAACGTGGTACCATTTTCCATAAGTTGAGTCAGAGGTACTTTGCCCGTGTTCTCTTCCACGTAGGCATTGTACTTGGACAAGACTAGCTTGTTGACATTTATCCGAGTAACTCCTCGTTGGATGCACTTCGCCATAATGTCTTTTGGGAACTCGTTCGTGCCGTGTAGCACAATCTGTACCCTGTTTCCAGCTTTTTTCTGGATAGTCTCCAGTCTGGACCAATCTCAATCAGCTATTGTCAATAACACCCTCGTTATGGAACATACCTATCAAAGTCCAAGTGAATGTTCTCCACGCCATGGTAATCTCCATGAACATTGCCGAAAGCAGGAGCAAGAAAGTCGATTCCAGTAGCAATAAAATCGTCGACTTCCTCCTCGGTAGTCATCATGCCTTCTAGCTCGGCTGTGTCCTTTACACCATCCTCGCCACCTTCAATCCGACCGGGCTCTGCTTCTGTTGCGATGCCTCGCGAGTGGCATAGTGCCACCAGCTCCTTTGTCTTGGCCAAGTTTTCTTCCTTCTCATAGTGGCTCATGTCAACCATAATGGAGTCAAATGCGGGTGTGCCGTCCGCTGCCTTGATCTGGGAGGCAACTTTGATCACTTCCGGGTCTTGTGCGTGATCCATGTGAACTGTCACTGGGACCTTGGCTTTGCGGGCAGCGTTCGCAGCGAGATCAATGAACAATGGGGAGTATTGCAAAGCCCAAGGGAAGAGCAAGATTTGTACTGGACTCTTCTTTGCTTCTGCGGCCTTGATAACAGCAACGATGGTCTCCAGGTTGTAGGAAACGACTCCAAGCACGCCGTATTTGCCTTCTGCTGCCGCGTTCAGCATCTTGACGGCGCGATTATCGGCGAGCTTCTCGAGAGTCATCTTGGCGGTTGTGTGTGGATTCCGGCCTGGAGTTGGTAAGGACAGAAAGAGCTTTCCTGGTAATATCGACCAGAGTTGGAAGAAAGAGATGGTCCAATGATTACCGCATCATAACACGGATAATCTTTTACAGCGCGACGAGCGCCCCACGGGACATCTCTGTCCGACCATACGCCGCTCCGCTGGTCAAGACGTCGGCGTTTGAATTGTCGAAGTTTGCGCTTTCCTTTCCTCTCAACAACATCTCATCAAACTCGTCTTTTCACCATCTATGAGGCGCCGAGCAACCTTGCAATTTCTCGACATCGTTTCCATCCTTCTCTTGCCAGAATGAATGCCTGCATGCCCTCGGTCCTAAGCGTGATTCCCGAGACCACTTCTCCCTCTCTCCGTACCAGCTGCTTCCTTTCTGGGCGGATGACTGTTTGCCAATACTCTTCGCCTTCTTGGAACAGACGCGAAACAGGCTCCGCGGAAATATGGTACTGACATGCAGCTGTTCGACAAATGATATGGAAGGGTGTAAAATGGCATGGGTCCCACCATTGTCTCGACTTCGCACTATGTTTACTTCCATTGCTGCAGGACTTTGATGTCCACGATTGGTAAGCACCGACACGATTATGCGCAAGAGGTGTTCTGTCTCTGTCACATCGAGCAATGAAGTATCTTATGTTTTGTCCAGCGACTTGGCTCGGAGAAGCCACGTTGGTTCTATTTCTGCTATCTCCTTCTCAGCTCCTTCTTGGTGCCGCCTGCCGGTGCTATGTTCCTCAGTCCTGAGGGCGCCTTGGCGGCGCTCCACAGAGGATGCCTTCCCCAACTTGTTGGAAAGAGGAAGTCGCATCCTCGGAAGGTAGGAGCGCCTGAGTGGAGGTAGTATTTCTGCCACATCACTTCATTCTAGTTCACGCTTCCATCGTCTGCAAGTCTGCAGACTGTTGGCTAATTCGCCATCATCATTCGTACTCCATCTTTCCTGCAGAACGACCGGCCGCATCTCATATATCATCCCACAAGTCGTGGCAGACATTGCCGACACATCAAAGATGCCTCGCTTGGCTCTTGATCGTTTTGAGTCCCTCCGGGCACAGGAAAAGATTACTGCTGCCCATCTTATATTACTGCTTCGAAGGTATAGCAAAGATACCCGCAGAGAAAGAAACGATAACGATGGCTGCGGTTCACATGGCATGACGCGTGCGAGAGTGCGAGAACGAGAACTTACATCTTCCCGAACCCGATATGCCTTGTCTTGCAGTGTACAGCTACGAAGCTTTCAACCCCGACCATACAGATTCCCAGGCGTTGACTCAGATCATGCGGGACACTTTTGTAACTTGTTGTCGCTCTTCTCTGTTCTCACTAATTCAAAGGTAAAGCGGGGATCTCAAGACATGCTATGGACAAGGGAGGAGCATGCAAAGTAAGGAGCTTTCCGGACCCCGAGGAAAATCATTCTCCGCCATGCATCCGTGCAGCGAACTTATATACGACCAGTACTTTGCTGTGTCTCAAGTCTGTACAACATACCACAATACTTCAAGTCATGCCTCCAGCTCCTTTTGACGCACCGCTACCGAGTCCCGAAATGGAAACACCGGGTTATCATCGAGACAACAACAACAACAAGTCCTATGGATCGGCCCTAGCAGTTGGAGGCAATGGCTTTATGAGCCCTCCCCTGTTTCCAAACCATGTCCACACCCCAGCTGCAACTCGATTTCGCAACATGATCATCAACACCGACAAACTGATTGTTTGCCCTGGTGTTTACGATGGTCTTTCTGCAAGGCTGGCCCATGAGGTTGGCTTTGAGGCTTTGTACATGGTTAGTCTCTCCTCCATCAATATGTGTCTTGCACGGAAGAGAACGTTGACAGCCTTTGTTCCAGACAGGAGCGGGCACAAGTGCCTCTCGTCTTGGACAGCCCGACCTTGGAATCGCTCAACTGGCTGAGATGCGTTACAATGCAGAGATGATTGCCAATTTGAACCCTCATGTACCTTTAGTAGCTGATATGGTGAGTCGCCCGATGGCGAAAGGCAGACGAGATGGTCCGGACACTCTTGTGTCTCTCGGACCATGTCAGACCCTTTCTCCTCCCGAGCTGTCTGAGTCCTGGCTGACCTTTTTGCCCTTCACTTTGCAGGATACTGGCTTCGGTGGACCGATCATGGTCGATAGAGCTGTTACTGAATATGCAAGAGCTGGTGTTGCGGCATTTCATATCGAGGTGTGTATTGCTATATTCAATACCGACTCCAGGACGCTAATTGCGGATTCAGGACCAATTGTTCCAGAAACGCTGCGGTCACCTGGCTGGCAAAGATGTGGTCAGCCTGGAGGAGTTCATTCTGAGAATCAAGTAAGATGATCATCCTCGCCTTTAGCCTGAAGCACGTTCTGATGCACATGTCCAGAGCAGCGAAAGCCGCAAAAGAACGGGCCAGAAGCGATATCGTTATCATTGCGCGCACAGATGCATTGCAGAAATATGGCTATGAAGAATGCATCAAGCGCCTTCGCGCGGCGCGGGTTGCAGGCGCTGATGTTGGCCTTTTGGAGGGACCAACAAGTAAAGCCATGGCTCGACAAGTCGTTACTGACATGGCGCCAATGCCGCTGCTACTGAATATGGTAGAGCATGGTGTAACGCCGCTGATCTCGACGACTGAGGCGGAAGCAATGGGCTACAGGATTATGATCTTCTCATTTGTCTGCGTAGGGTCAGCATTCTTGGCAATGCAAGATGCGTTGAAAAGGTTGAAGAAAGAAGGGGTTGCGGGACTCAGGGAGCTGACACCGAAGGTCATAATGGACACTTGTGGCATGCAGGAAAAAGTGGAGATCGATCAAAGGGCTGGTGGGTCAATGGAGAAGGCTTGAAGCGTTGATTCTGCCAGTTTTGGGCAATTTCCAAAGCATCGAATTCAAGCCATGGATGAAAAAATATTATTCGAGCTGTTTCACACCTGCTCGGTCTCAGAGAAGCAGTGCGAGCCTGTCGAAAGTCCACACGTTCGGTATCGAGGCCCAACGATGAACGCTGGCCTCTGTCAAGAAGCTCGATCAAACCAAGAGCTTGAGATCAATGAGTTCTTTTGGCCGTCTTGACCTGATCTCTGCAAAGCGGCAAGACATCCTGCCGCGAATGGAAAGAATGACAAGTGTCATTGATATCTCATCCTATCAAAGTGAAAGGCAATTTGATGGTAACATTGTGATGGTTCTGCCATCTCATGTATCCTTTGCTAGTAATCTTCCTAAGACTCTGTGCACTCTGCGGTCTCGTGCATTTTGACCCTCCCGTTCCAGCGTTTGCACAGTGAGTAGATGGTCTTTTTGCCGTCTGGAGCGTTTTTGGCGCAATACATGTAGCTGACAGGCCTATCTTGCACAAGCAGCAGCAGTGTAATGAAGCATCGGAAGTAGACGATACTTGCTGTGCGTCTCTCGCTGCCTACTAAATGGACAACCGCGCGCTTCGAAAGCAAGCTGACAGTCTGGAGTGGCTTATCACACACGCTGCATCCGTCTCTTCGCTCTTTGAATGCACAGTAATGATTATTGATTAGGAGGTTTCGTTTGAGTACTCCTTTAGAGGCATGAATGATCATGCCTGGTCCAGACTCTGCGCCAGGCACATAGCATAATACCGCCCTCTCAGTGCCTGCAGGGTCTCGTGGGTTCCATACTCCACAATCATCCCTTCAGCCACGACGAATATAACACTAGCATGACGAATTGTGCTCAGTCGATGTGCCACGGCGATAGTGGTACGACTAGAAGCCGCAGCATCCAGCGCTTTCTGAACGACGCGCTCGCTTTGTGTGTCCAGTGCACTCGTTGCCTCATCTAACAAAAGTAGTCTCGGCTTCCGGATGAGAGCTCTTGCAACTGCCAGACGTTGCTTTTGACCTCCGCTAAAAGCTGATCCCTTGGAGCCACATTCCGTATCGAGGCCTTCAGGGAGGCTTGAAACGAAATCGAATGCGTTGGCTTGACGGCATGCGTCGAGGACTTCTTCGTCCGTGGGATTGTGTTGAAGGCCAAGACAGATGTTCATTCTGACTGAGCCTTTGTAGAGCGGCGGTTCTTGTTGTACCTTGATCTGTGTCAGATACGTGCTACATGATTGCGAGATTGGGACGTACCATTGACATATGCCTACGATATAGTTGAGGCGACATGTTTGCAATGTTTTCTTCGTTGAGCATGATACAGCCAGATGTAGGGTCGTAAAATCGTTCCAGAAGCGCGACCAACGTACTCTTGCCACATCCCGAGGGACCAACGAAAGCACAGTAACTGCCCGGCTCAATCTATGGCAGATGTTGTTAGTGAGCATACTCCAATGACTTACAAGCATAGTTTCTTCACCAACCTTAATGCTAATACCTCGCAGGACACGCGAGGCGTTCCGCTGGATGTATCTGAACTGTACGTCTTTCAATTCGAGCGGACAGTCATTGTCAGGTGGTCCCCTATGCACATTGCCTTTGGTCTCCGCAATCTTTGGTTGCACCGTTCTTAGCCATAAAATGTAGTTGGCGGCTGCAGTGGCTTTCGTTATGGAGGTGGTGTAGCCAAAGAATTGCCCAGCTGCTTGGAAGCCGAATACTACTGCTATGAAAACCACGAAGAACTGAGTCGTGTTGTATTCGTAGCTTGCCAGCAGTCGGGAACCATACCTTGTGGAAGGTAAGCATAGGTCTTGATATCGAGAAATCGATGAAGGACTTTCGAGGCAGCTCTCCAGCTCTCTAGGCCTTCCATACTTTGCATTGCTTACCAGAAACCCAGTGCCAAAACCAGGAGATCCACCGATTGGGACAAGGCATACGGTAGCATGGTGAAAAAGAAGCCTCTTGACGCCGCTCGGACGATGGTGTCCATGGAATTGGAATACTCCTTCAATATCTCGGATTCCAGAGTCAGCGAGGCCACTGTTCTGATGGAGGTCACAGCTTCTGTGGCTAGGCTAGCACTCTCTGCAAAACGCTCTCCAGCTTGCGCCTCCAGTTTCTGGTCCATTCGGATTCGAACGTAGCCAGAGCCAATTAAGAATGGTCCACCGCCGAATACCACGACGAGGCCGAGCTTCCATCCTGCCATGAGGGTTAGAAGGAATTTCTCTGCAGAGCACGACACTTACCAAATGCAATGCCGACAATCGAGGAAGCAAAGATGTTCACCAATACAATAAATATCAGCAGGATGTTGGCAGATATGAGCTCTTGAAGCGAATTTGGGACTGATGAGAGCTTGGAAGTGATGTTTCCGGAAGAATCTACATGTATCCAACGTTAGTGGGGAGCAGGCAAATGACGGGCTTCTTGGACTCACTCTCGGGACGATCGAAAAAGTCTTGATCGAACGACAGGAAGCGTTCGACCAGTTCTTTCCGATAACGATGGGTGACAGTCTGTCCAACAACGTTACATGTCCAGCCAATGAAAGCATATGCGGAAAAGCTCGTGATTGCGAGCACGAAAAACATCAATGCGAAGAAGTTAACCCGGTCCTGTGCATATTGCTCATCCTGGATGGTGAACACGCCGATAAGGCGCGAGAACAAGATCGCCTGTGCGGGATAGTAGCCTCCTGCCACAAGACATGCGATGATTGAGATAACGTAACACCTCGCATAGAAGTCAGTAAACGTATTTTCCAGGAGTCCACTTGAAACATACCACCACAGCTCGCGACAGTTCTCTTTGAAGAGAATGTAGCAGCATCGCACAAGGCTGTAATTGAGGGTCCCGGCTGTGAGCTTTTCAACCGCAGCAATGGAGCCTGTTTCCGTCTTTGTCCTTTGAAGTGACATTGTGGGTTCCAGATCATCACACTCACTCTCGGCATATTCGTCCTTGATCAGATCCGGCTCGCCTGCTTTTGCGCCTAGATCTTGGCTTGAAACCATTGCTGCATAAAGACCACCACGAGCAATCAACTCATCGTGGGTTCCTTGCTCCACAACTTTACCATCAGTCATGACTGCGATGTTGTCAGCAGCTTTGACTGTGGCCAGTTTGTGTGCGATGATTAGCGTAGTCTTGTTTGCAGACACCCGATCCAAGGCGTCTTGCACAGCTCTTTCTGCTGTAGGGTCTAGTGCTGACGTTGCTTCGTCAAGCAAAAGTACTTTGGGATTAGAGATAATGCTTCGCGCAATTGCAACGCGCTGGCGCTGGCCACCGCTCAGCATTGAAGCTCTTTCGCCGACTTGAGTTTCATATGCCTGGGAATGCTCAGGTTAGATATGCGTGAATCAGTGATCGCCAGATAATAACATACATCAGGCAGATTCATGATGAAGTCGTGTGCATTGCTACTCCCATCAGCATCGCATCTTGACGTGTACAGCGAAGCATTTCATACCTTTGCTTGCAAGCATCCTCAACCAGCTCAATCTGTTTCTCAATTGGTAGTTGCTTTTGATCTCCGACGAAGCCTTTTGCAACGTTTTCGAAGATCGTGCCCCTGTAAAGGACAGGCTCCTGTGACACCTGTCAGTGGAATCATTACAGTCGGCTTCCCTTAGCATACCTGCTGAACCAATCTGACTGTACTCCTTAGCCATTTCACGTTGTAGTCTTCAATTGGACTGTCATCGAGCAGTATCTTTCCTCCGGTTGGCTGGTACCACCGCTCAAGCAAACCTATTAGCGTCGATTTCCCACACCCCGAAGGACCCACTAAAGCGGTAGTTTTGCCGGCGGGAAGAGAGATGTCAAGGCCTCTCAATACCGGGGCAGATGGCCGGGACGGATAAGCAAAGTTGAGGCCACGAATCTCAATCTGGCCCGCGACTGATGGTGGCTGCTTGCCTTCAGAGGACAGAGGGTCTAGGAGGCTTGCCTTGTCGATAGCGGCCAATAGCTCTGATGCCGCTGATGATGCGTTTGTTATGGCCAATTGTTGGGGCGCAATCTGAGAGATAGAAGTCGTCGCGATGGAGACTGCTAAAACAACCCTGGAGATCTGTCAGCTGATACCCGCGGAAGCTAAAGATGTACGTACGTGAAGACGGTACCGACGCTAGAGATCTCTCCATTTGAGAACATTCTGTAGCCTTGCCAGAATGCTTCGAAAGATTAGCAAAGGGAGTTCTATCCAGGTTGAGCCACATGTTTCACTAACCCAAAGCAGTCGTTGAGAGAACAAGGAAGTTCTAGGGGGATGAATCAGCATATAAGGAGTACTTTGTGCACTTTCTTTTCAACTCTCACCTCTGTTCCGAACAATACAACGTATATTGGCGACTTTTTATTGCCTTCCTTGTGAGCCTCCGCAAGGAACTCGTCGTACGCTCTCAAGATTTTTCCTTCTGCACCGAAAGCGTGGATGGTTCGGATGGAACTGATAGCATCCTGCGCGAGAACTGCAGCTCTAGAGTAGATACGGATGACCCTAGCTTCAACCACTGCGTCTACGGAGACACAAGCTCCAATGACTAGAATCAGTGCTGGAATCACGCTCATGGTGATCAACGCCAACTTCCACTGCACCGCGAGAGCGACTATGAAAGCGGAGAAAAATAGCGAGATGGCTTGTACAAGGAGTGCCAGCTTCTCGGAGATACCCTGCGTGATGCGACTTCCATTGGTCGTGACTTGAGTCGCTACTGATCCGTTGGCATGATTGTCGAAATGCCACACTTCTTGTCGCAGCGTAGATTCCAAAAAGGCCATTCGCAGGGCACATGTGGTTCGAGTGGCGGCTATGTTTATCAACACATTGGAGGTATAAGCCAGTACAAGGCGAGCAATGAATATGTAGATGTAGTAGAGGGTGTAGTAATCCACTCGAGATCTGAACGCGGCTGGAGTTGTTTTGGCTTCAGCAAAGTCGTTAAAGTCGGTGGTAAATCTCCCAAAGATGAGTGTCATGAGAGGTAGTGCAGCACCAGATCCAATGGAGCAGAGCAAGGCCACGGCGTAAAGGCATCGATCAAGCCGATCTGAGAAGCTGAAGATGCGAGCATAATCGCGAAGGCTTCCTTTCGACTCTTCATCTTCGTCTTCACTTTCACTGCTTTCTTCGTCTCTTGCCGCGTCCGCTGACTTTTCGCCATCAGCGGCTGTTGGGGCTGTCGTCGAATCCAAGAATCCGGTGGCGTTGGTGCTACCAGCGGAAGCTTCGATAGCAGGCTTCTCTGCAAGCTCGTCCTTCATCGTAGTGTAACTCATCTATTGCAACTTGAAAGAGGCCTCGCTACCATATATGCACGAAGGACTGTATGATGACACGAGTGCCAGCACGTTGGTGCCTTGTGAAGGTGTCACTGTCGGAGTTGGAACGCCATAGCATCAGGATCGGCATTACATCTTTAGTTGGTACGGCCGAATGCTACCGTACGGCACGAATTGGCCAGCGGGTTTTCGGGGTTCAAGACACCGGCGTTGAGCTCGCTTCAGCACTATAAAAGAAATGCTTGATGCCACTTCTGTTCGCAAAGGTTTGCGAGTGAGGAGAGATTACTCACTTTGAGCCAAGGTGAATCATACCTTATGCTGAACTTCTAGCAATGAACTCCGCAAATTCCGAGCCAATTCCTGCTAGCAGCAAATATACTCTTTTCAACGTAGGCCCAAGTGTATAACTTTGAACAACAGTCGAAGTATACGCGTCTGAAAGCACTCACTTCGATGCGAAATGATTCTGCTGTGTGGCGGGGTTTGACAAACTTTCTGTGCACATTTGTGACAAGTGGTAAGCTGCGAGAGTATGTTGAAATCGTTAGGCATACTGTGCATGGGCCAATTTAAGGTGCAACCATGTTTGTCGACCTCTTGCAACGTCTATCTGAGACGTCAAGAAAGTGCAGTCGAGGCGACATGGCTTTCAGCAGCACAGACACCATCCAGACCATTCGGCTTGACTTGTACCTCCGCATTCACTCACTCCATGTGAGGTAATATAATGTTGCTATCCAGGCCATCAATGAGAACGTCCCTCATTGTCTGCGCACTTTTCACTCGAATGTCGACAAAGCTTTCAGGACTGTAGAAGGCTGTATGGCAGGTAAGGACAAGCCTGCCTTCTAGCCAAGGCTCCTTGTTGCGGTAAGCCTGAATGAGAGGGTGGACATTGTTTTCCGGGATAGGCTCTTCGGGCAAGACGTCTAAGCCAGCGCCTGCCAGGATGTTCTCCTTCAAGCACTGTTGAACGCCATCTAGATCGACGACTTCTCCCCTGCTAGTATTGACGAGCACACTGCCGCGAGGGAGGAGAGAAAGCAGCGAGTAATCGATCATGCCGCGTGTCTCACGAGTGCATGGCGAGTGCAAGCTGATAACGTTGCTCCTGCGGAAAAGCTCTCTCACATCCTTGGTCCGTTCAATGCCGAGACTTTTGTCGACGCCATTGGGAAGCTTCGGATCGTAGAAAAGAACACTGAAGCCGAACGCCTTGGCTCGTAACGCCGCGGCTGTACCTATTCGGCCAAGTCCAAATATACCAAAGGTAGACTGCTGTAATCTGGCAACGAGAGGGGTGTTGATGACCATCCACTACACGAAAGTTAGAAAAGTCTGCAAGGTTATACTCTTCGTGCCTACTGGATCTGGTGGAGTTGCTCGCTGCCGTTCTTGGTGGAGCAATATGCCTCGCCGCAAGGACAGCATGAGACCCAAGGCGTGGTCTGCAATCTCGGCCGTTCCATAGTCTGGCACATTGCAGACAATGACATTTCGTTTTGCCAGCGCGATTCGGTCGAGCCTGTCGTATCCAACTCCCATCCGGCAGATGACTCTTAAATTGGGAAACAACTTCAAATCTTCCTCTGTGAAGTTGATCTTCAACACTTCAATGCCATCGATCCTCCTCCTTAGATCTTCTGGTATATCTGACCATGGTCTTCTTTCCGAAGCTCCGTCTGGCCACAGATTGGTCTGCAGATATTCGATTTTGTAATTTTGAGAGGGCGTAGGAGCAAAGATACTCTGTTCGATCGTGTCGTCCTATGAGAGGTTAGCGGGGAGTGTGGAAGTGAATCTGAGGAACGTGCGGGATAGAGGCCGTCGGCCTGGATAATGGTATAGGTGGGTATATCCGTTTCGGTGGCCATAATGCTGCCGCTCTCAATCTGCTGCTGCTATCAATCCGACGCCACCTTCTCGATGAGGTGCTTCACATTCGAGTCACAACATGAGAATAATAAGGAAAGACAGGCTCGCCTACCCGGCCTGGTCGGCTTCTGCATCGGTGAAGCGGTCGCCGAAGACCATGCAGATAGGCCGTGCTTGCCTAGCACTTCCATCTCGACGCTTTCGAGCATTGCGAAAGGCGCCCTTGCATGTGAACGTGAAAGTGCAGGATGAGCCCATCGTGAGGAGTATCCATGTATCTCATGTATTACAGCAGGCTTCAGGAGATTGTTGCCGAGAAGAAGCCACGACAACGACATGGGAGAGAAGACGAAAAGCCGCACACTGCCTATCTGAGGGTATTGGAGCATTGAGATGGCTTGTTCGATGTCCCATGAGAAGGTTGACAGCTGAAATCCCACACTGCGGAACTCCGGTGATGAGATCATGGATCAACACTTGCTGGATTGACTCGTAAGGTACCTTTGTTAGGTCTCGATTTCTCAATACAACGACATATCACGCTTCAAAACTGCGGTAATGTGTGATGAAAGCTTACTGATTAAGCGGAGGTGAAGAATGGCACACGGTCTCTCTCTGCCAGACTTGGACTGGGACGCCATCACCACAGACTACTTTCATCTAGTCAACACAATCGTTCCAGGCCCGCAGAGCTGGTCTTATTTCATACCACAGGTAGTCTAACCGAGCACCCAAGGCAGATTTGTAATGCCGTTCCGACCTTGGGTCTCTACCTTCGCATACTCTGCTGAATGAGCACGCATCGTGGCCCTGAAGTTGATGAACCCCTAAGGAACAACGATACCATCTCGGACCTCCTTCATAATCGCCTATCGTGCCCGTATATGTTCAACATATGCTCTATTAGGTCCATTCCATAGTGCATTAGCGGTAATCTTACTTAGAGGAATGCTATACGTAAAGCTACCTACCTTATCTAGATAGAAAACTAGATCAACTTTAGCGTAGTGTTCTATAATAAGGACCTACTTAAATACGATCTAATAATCGATATCGATTATAAATCTATCTAAGCCGTATATAATAAATCGAAGATATCTTAGTAGTAGGTTACGGGATCTCGATCGTAGCCGCCCTAGCCCGTCTTTTTCTACTAGTACCCTTTTATAAGCTCCCCGTACGGCGAATAGCGTATATAGACGATTAGTCGACTTTTTCGAGGTAATAAGAACTTTATTAGTAGGTTGAATACTATCGAGCCTAAATCTCTAGTCGAAGAATACCGTTACGACTTAACGTAGAACTATATGTTTTATAGCTACTTATATATTACTACTCTAGTAGGCGAAGACTATATTAGTCGTCGAAGTTAATAGTTTAGCGACCGGTAAGACCGCTAGGAGTAATAGTATATCTACGAGAGCCGTTGTTCCGAGTAGTCTCTAATAATTATAGACTTTCTCGATTATCTTATCTTCTATAGTAAGTAGCTTAATCGTCCTATCGAGACGATTAGGTAGCCCTTAGATATAGAGTTTAGTAATTCTTCGTAGTATATAAAGCTACTAGACTAGTACTTCGATCCTATAGCCGTCGATGATTCTTTATACTATCGTCTCTAATAGATAGGTAGCTAATAACAACGTTAGAATCTCTTATAAACTTAGAAAGGGGTTTAGTTCTCTTACGGTCGGTACGGCGACGCTCTTCTTCTACTTACTCGGCTTCGACTCGCTTATCTTTAAGTCGTTAGGCTTCGATCCGCTTATTTTTAAGTCGTTCGGCTTCTACTTACTCTTCTAACTTTACTACGAGCTCTAGTCCTAGGCGACGACGCTAGCGAGGAGCTCTTAAGACCTTCTTAGTCGTTAACCTTACTCCTTATAGTATTAGAGCCTCGCTACTTCGCCTAGCTATATATCTTTTATTAGTATAGATTACGCGAAAGACAAGTATATACGGCGTACCCTGTCTAGCTTTAGCCTTAGAGGACTAAGAGGAATAGCTCTTAGCTATTTTAAAGAGGGTTAAGAGGTAGAGAGATAGAGAGAGAGGAGAGATATAGTTGTCGTTAGCTTAGTAGTTAGTAGTAATAAACTATACCGGCTAGAGGTACGGTAGGTTAAGCGCTACGTATGTTACTCTTTTACCGGACTAGTAAGTCGTAGGAGGATATATAGTAGAGGAAGAAACTACACCGACTAGAGGTACGGTAGGTTAATACCCGCGTAGTGTTCTTATACTTTCTAATATAGGAAAACGATAAGTAGACAACATAAATCTTAATATCTCCGAAGCTAAAGAAAGGAAGAGAGAGAGGAGGAGAGCGAAAGCTATTAACGTCTCTTCTCCCGTAAGAGCGACTCCGATAGAAGGTCCGATACATCGCCTACCTCTTCTAGGAGAGAGCCGATATACTCGACTACTACTCCGGTTACTCCTCTCTCCTCTCTCTCTACTACTACTATAGGAATTTATTAAGAGATGCTAGTCGTATTAACTTCCTATCCTCGTAATCTATCCTCTCTTATAAGAAATAATAATAGTTCGAGTTAGACGTTTTTATTATATATTACTCTTCGTTCCTTCCTCTAACTACTATAGTAGCCCGCCGCGCTACGCCGACAATAGCGTAGCGTACTACTACGCGTATATAGCAATATCGAAAAAAGAGGAGACTTTCTAGTCCGTGTCCTACTCGTAGCTCTCGCCCGTCGGGATATAACCTCGAAAACAGTTAGGCATTTTTAGTAGAGAGGAGACTTCGGTTCGTCTAGTCCGTGTCCTACTCGTAGCTCTCGCCCGTTAGGATTCAACCTCGAAAAGAGAGGAGACTTTCTAGTCCGTATCCTACTCGTAGCTCTCGCCCGTCGGGATATAACCTCGAAAACAGTTAGGCATTTTTAGTAGAGAGGAGACTTCGGTTCGTCTAGTCCGTGTCCTACTCGTAGCTCTTACCCGTTAGGATATAACCTCGAAAAGAGAGGAGACTTTCTAGTCCGTATCCTACTCGTAGCTCTTACCCGTTAGGATGTAACCTCGAAACAGTTAGGCATTTTTAGTAGAGAGGAGACTTCGGTTCGTCTAGTCCGTGTCCTACTCGTAGCTCTCGCCCGTTAGGATATAACCTCGACAACGGTAGAGAGAGATATATATAGTAGTAACGAGAGAGAAGTACTTCTACGTTTCTCTTCTCTACTTATTTACTAATAAGTAAGGGAAAAGTCATATCTACTATCGAACGAGTAAGTAGATCGCTCGCGAAGAATTAAGAAGCCGAAGTAACTATATAGTAGCCTCTCTCTCTCTCTCCTCTAGCGGTAATAACATCGATTATTCTACCTCGCGTTATTATAGCCTGATTTAAGTTTAGTTCGGTGATTCTCCTAAGACGGCTCTAGTACTAGAAATTCTGTCGGCTACTATACTAGTAGGCGGTACGTGTCGGGTCGTCGTCGTTTAATATAGCGATCTTTTTTTAGGAGAGGTATATGTTCTAATCGCTCGACTAAAACCTACTACCTTTAATCTTTTTTAGGTTCTTCGGACTACGGCTTTTTTATAGCTTTTTAATAGAGATAGGAAGGAGGAGAGTAAGATAGAGGCCGAGAGATAATAATCGTCCTCCGAACCGCGCCGAGATAATAAGTCCTAACATAAGCTATCTAGTCCGGTATACCGAAAGTATAAAGTAAATCTCCTTCGTATTATATACCCCCTCTCTCTCTCCTACGAACGCTAGACGATCGAGGGAGGAAAACCGCCGCTACTACTATATAGAAAGATCGAGTATAAGATGTTTAGATAAATGAAAACTAAAGAAGAGAAAGATAGCTATATTATATACTTCTAGGGAAATATTGCCGATCTCGCTATATAAAGAAGGGAACATGTGTTATATAGTAGTATAGAGGAGTAAGGATAGAGAGAGTAAGGATAGAAAGAGAAGAAAGAAGGGAAGGAAAAAGAAGAAGAATGTTATATATAATTACGCGATCTTGTCCGATAGATAAGAGGTCTTCGTACGCGCGGTAGGACGACTTCTATAACGAAACTAGTAATAACGATAAGAACTATTTAGAGAAGGTCTATATACTAAGAGCGAATAACCTAACGACCCGCTAATGTCGATACATAGACGCCCTAGAGAACGTCTATATAGAGGGAAATCTAGCCGCTATACGGTCGTACTACTACGTCGATATAGGTACCGTAAATGATTAGCTTACTATCTTCGACACCTTCTATATTAAACGCCTAGTAAGAGGCGTAAAGTCTATTAACGTAAAGCCTCGCAAGTTACGCTTACTAATCACGCTAGCGTAGCTCTAAAGGATCGTAGTAGACCTACGAACTACGTACGATTTCAATATAAACGCGGTAGTAATATACGCTTTTACTAGATTTCTCTATAGTTTAGTAGGACCGGCCGCCCGCTAGGCTTCGAAGGAGAGGAGTCTTACCGCCCGCGAATTTGTTCTAGAGGGAGGAGGTAGTAGATTAAGATAATGTTACGTTACTTTTACCTACGTTACTTTACTTACTAGGTCTTAAAGGGGGAGGAGTCTTACCGCTCGTACGTTCGCTATTAGAGGTTTATACTTTCTACTTACTTCCGTATAGTTTAACTACTAACGCCTTCTTAGGGAGTTTATAATGCTTAGTAGAGAGGAGAGTAAGTAAGAGGCATAGACGAGTATAGCTTTAGGACGACGGAGAAAGAAAGCGCTCGCGCGTACTTAACAAACAAACTACTTATAACAGTATAGTATATATAGTTTTGTCTAGTCACTTTTTCTATTACTCTAAAACTTCTTATCTACTACTTAATAGTAACAACTAACAATAACTAACAACTACTAATAACTACTACTACTACTACTACTACTAATAACTACTACTACTAATAACTACCGTAACCTACTACGACGACTATAATCTGTATTACCTATACGCCGGTAATATTAATCTTAGTCTTAGCGTCTATAACGGCTCTAAAAGCGTAACTATCGTAGAGATTAACAAATTTCTTACGCGTACTATTACCCGCGCCCTTACTCCTCCCCCGCGCTTTTACCCGTACGATAATTACTAGACGACATAGCCTAACATAGGGAAGAGCGCGCTTATTAAATTAACCTTAAACTTACGACTCTACCTTATACTATGCCGGCGATCGAACTAGGCCCGAACTTATAGGCATAGATCCTATAGTATAACTTCCCCGCGCGCGTAGGCTCCGGTTAGACTTAGGAATACCTTTTATATCTAAAGAGCGACACCCGTATAGTTAACGTTACTATGTTCGGCGCTTACTAAGCGAGTAACATCTCTACCTACACGACGAACGTTAATTTCTAGATCTCCTTATCGCCTCTAGCGCTAGTATTTAAGGTCGAGCATTGTCTATACTATATAGGCCCGAGTATGTCCCTTCTATAAAAGTAGGCGTACGAGAATAATCGCGTTACGGTAGAGTTCTCTACATATTACGGCGATACCCTCCTAAAAGATCGCGGTAGCATCTTCTCGTATAAGAGTAAGAAGGACAACAAACTACCTCTAGGTCCGTATTCTTTCTTAGCCTAGCTATTAAAGGTTCGGTACTATAACGTAAATCACATAGCGCTACCCGAAGCTGTCTAGAAGCTGTCCGTAGACTACTATATGTTTATATAGGAAGTAGAGTTATGTATAAAGTACGCGTTTAGTCGGGAAATGCTAGATAATAAGAAGAAAGCTACGTACGATAGCTTTAAGAACGTAGTTAGTAACGGACTACGGGACGGCGCTAGCTTCTTTATTACGTTCAAGGGCGCTACTATCATTCCGAATGTCTATTAGCTGTATTTTATAGGGTTACTACCGAAGTACATTACGCCGTACTAGCTATAGATAGGCGAGTTAGACTATAGGAAGCTAGACAGCTAGAAGAAGCTTCTATAAGGTCTAGCCGATCTATTAACTTACGAGCAACACCTAGTCCTAATCTAGAAGTTACTCGTCTAGCGAGCGAAAGACTAGTAGAACTCTATAGGTACGGATCTAAACTCCGCTCCTAATCTCGTTAAGATCTCGCCGCTGTTCTAGATCATTCGCTTCCGCGAAGGCCGACAATATCTAGCTACCGTCTTAGGTAGCTATAGATACGAGGAGGTATATAGTACTACCTAGTATAAGAGTAGCTTTAACGGTAAGTATAACTATAAGGTCTTTTCCTAGGCCGGTATCCGTAAAGGCACTCGGAAGTATCTTATCTATATAAACCCTTAGCCTAAGAGCTAGGACTAAGCGGTAGACTTATATATGTAAGGCCTATCTACGGGAGAGTAAGTATAGATTACTATTACTATTAGCGGTATCGAGTAGGGCTAGTAAGGCACCGTAGTAGAGATCCCTATTAACCTTCGTTACCTTAGTCGAGGCATAGCGATCTAGGCATATTCTTAGCCATTTATCCTACTATATAGTAGAATCGAGTCGTTACCCGTAATATATATAGCCGACTTTCTCTTTAGCTAATACGCGTAGAACTCGTCGAAGATGCGAGAGAGATTGATTTCTCTAATAGTAACCGACTAGTTTAAGACTAAGGATTCTTTTATTACCTTAGAGGTTCTAAAGGACTTGCTTTTAGTATAGGATTTGTAGTAATTTAATACGACGTATAACACCGATTCGGACGACTCTATAAACGCGCTACCTACTCTATATACCGGCCGAGAAGCTATACTTCATCGAATCTAAATTGTGTGTTTTATACGAGTGCCTCCGCTAAATTAGGAACAAGTCGACATCGTAGAGTACTACTTTATATATAAGATTACTATCGTACGAGGGCCTCTAGGTATAGGAAAGACGACGTTAATAGATATCGTTACGTAGCTCGAGTATAAGTTTAGCTAGCGCTACTAGATATATACCGCGAGTAACGTAGCTTATAACGTTCTAGTAGAGAAGGCTATAACGAGGCTAAAGGTTATATAGCTAGCGGGTATGCTTCGAGTACGACCGTCTACGTAGGAGCGATTCGACTATAGCTACGCGATAAATTCTCTACGTATAGAGCCTCTTTCTATTACCCGTATATAGGACACCCTCGAGGAGGCCGTACGTCGCTTTCTAAGTAACGAGGAGAATCTAGAGAAGTCTATAAGCTTAGAGAACCTACTAAAGAATCGTATTTAGCGTTAGTAGCGACATGCTAGGCTCGCCGGAAACGACGAGGTCTTTCTCGGAGAGTCGGATTTGATTAAGGCGTTCTCTATTACTATAGTAGCATTCTAGGAGATTCGTTATTCGCCCGATAACGAGAGTCTAGAAGCGTTTACGGAGCGCTAGTAGGAGTTAGAGGCCGGTTACTTTAGCGTGTTAAGTAAGCTCTAATCTATATATATTAGTAGTAGCGGAGGCATCTACTTAATAGCTATAGTATTATCTAGAAGATTACTAGGAGGATAGAAAGCGTATAGTATAGTTATAGACGAGGCGTTATAGTTTCAAGAGGCTAGTATAGCTAGTACTATTACTTTTATAGCTAAGTAGGGCAGCCTTCGCCGCTTAATATTAATCGGCGACGATATATAGCTCCCTCCTACTATTATAAGCCCTTAGAACATATTCTCGGAGACATCTAAGCTATTATTATACGAACGCTTAATTAAGGCTAGAATCGTACCCCTAACTCTAACTACTTAGTATCGAATAGAGCTAACTATTAGTTATACGCTAAAGACGCTAATCTATAAACCGATTAGCGTTAGCCTCTAAGACGGCTAGAACACTATCGCCTAGGGTAGCGCTATTAACAAATTCCGTATATTTATAGGCAAATTCGCTAATACTATAGGCGGCTAAAAGCTACTATCGAACACTAACTCTATTATTATCTCGCTAGTAGTATAGAAGGGTAATCCTCGCATAAACGACTCGATCCGAGTAGAAGGTAGTACGTCTAAGTTTAATCTTAGCTCTACTTAGATCGTCGCGTATACTATTACCTAACTTCTAGTATTAGGCGAGTATATACTTAGCGATATTATAGTTATCTCTTTCTATACGGATTAAGTTCTATTACTCTAGTCTATGTTCGCGTCTAAGTTATAGGATAGGAAGCTAGTATCCGATACTATGCTTTTTACTATAGTCGACGGCTCGTAAGGCCGTAAACGCCCTATTACTATTACCGATACTATCCTCTAAGGTACTACTAATACTAATAGTATAGGCTTTTTAGGAACTAAGAAGCGGAGGTTTAACGTTACTTTAAGTCGAGCTTAGGCCGGTAGAATCTTAATCGCTAACGAGAAGATAGTCGATAACGTTAAAGACAACTCTCTCTAGGGTACGTTAATATCCGACTATAAGACTAAAGGCGCCGTCCTTAAGGGCGCTCTATTTTAGGTTAACTTACCTAGTAATCTCTACGGCCGTATATCCGCTTAGATAAAAAAGTTTCGCGAGCGTACTTTACGTAAACTCCCGTCTCCCTATCGGATCGGTAATATAGTAACCTACTAGCTAGATTCCGACTACGCCCGCTTAGCATTTATATAAGCTATATACTCGAAGTCGGACGATGTAAGAAGATACCTAGAGCGATTTAACAACGATATTACGAAAGCTATTAACGAGTATCTATCTGTATATAGAAGCGATCAGATTGAGGTAGAGGAGATCAAGCGCTAGTAATATCCCTGCTTCATATGCTGGATATTAGCAGGCAACACACTATAAGAGCATGGTGTCAAAGGCTTATTCAATCTAGAGATCTGTGTAATGGGAGATGCCAGTCGCCTATCTGGCAATGGCAGGCGGAGGGAAACCAAGACAGACCTTTGTAGATTTATCGATATGTACCTTATGTTCCTGTAACGAAATTCGGGTGGCGCACATCACACATACCAAGACACATTCCATTGGCTATACCCGAAATGCATGATATTGTTGGACAGCACAGCACCCAACACACCGACTATCTGAAGTCGGTGCCATCTGTAACTTTTCCTCGTCCGAGCCAACCGTCTTGTCGCAGGTGCAAAGTCAATTGTGCCAATAAAAGGCCCGACAGACAGATGCCTCCTTGAGTCGTTGTTCGGGAGTCGCCTGTTTGCATTCGCAACAACCACGGCCCCTTGGTGGGCCAATGGTATAACCGGTGTTGATACCAAATTTGCTGCCCGCCAGCCGCTTTTCCAAAGGCAGAAACGAAGATGCTGTGTCCGTCGCCAAGCTCAAGTGATGCAGTTCGAACGCTAGCTGATTGTTTTCCGCCATCTCTGCGATCGTCTTGCATCACCTTGCTAGTCTGTTGTCTGTTGCCGAAGCGGGTCTGATATGATTGCAAATACGGCGTTGACCAGCCGCCATGAAGCATTGCCACTATTGATATTATTACTGATAGACTAATTAAAACATTCTGCCGCCATCCTGTGCCGCATCTTACTGTCGTATCATCTGTCTCTCTATTCGTCAATAGATGATACACTACCTATTTGTCTTCTTTGCAACCGCGGGATCTACCCATCTATTCCGGAACTTTTGAGACCATCATACATCATGACTACAAAATTAATAAATGGCTGTTCGTGTCTGGTTCACGTGTCCATGTCGCGACTGCCGCCACGGCTTTTCTCCCGCTTATCGCGGAGTTCTGGGCAACGTCGACGGTGGTTGATGAACCAGTTGCTGACCTGGGTCATGCTAATTCCGGTTGCCTAGTGCCAGATCAGTCATTAAGTTCTCTCAGCAAGAGTGCTGAACCATACATTGGAAAAAATAGCTTTCTGTTCCTCACTGGGGTAGGGGTTTGTAATGTTCTGCGCGAGGCATTAATGAGTGTCCCAAAACTGTCATGGAATGCTGCGAAAGTACCTGATCGAACCATGTCTTCATGATCTCAGTAGACTGCTTCGGAAGGTTGCTTCTCTTTCGAGCCTTGCCATGTTGGTACTCAAACTGAGAGGGCATGAAGAATGCGGGTACGTTGCCCGGGTAGGCGTTTTGGCCAAAGCCATTAATGGATCGAGGCTGTTGCTCGTGGTATCGTGCGCTGTCGCGATGTTCTGGGTAGCCATCCCTAACTGGAATAGTGTAACGCGTTCCTTGGTGGTACTGTTGAGGTCTGGGTGCCTCACGATCGTATGGGCGCGGCGGATAAGCATTATAAGTACTGGCAACGGACGATCTGCGCGAACTTGGGCGCTCGTCTGGATGCGCAAAACCGTCGCGCATCTCCCTAGCAAACGGATCCTGCACGGGTCCTGCAAAAGTGCTCATTCGGGGGAAAGGCTCCATTACGGCAGATGTAGGAGTCTGCTCTGGGGTCTGGTAATGTCTTGCAGCGTCATGATTGACTCTGCTTCCGGAAATCTTGGCTGGCGGGTATCGTCCTGGCCAAGATGGGCTTACGATGGGGTGCGGAGTCGGGATTGTATGGATTTGTTCCCGGCGTGAATCCAGTTGAGATATCGGTGGAAATTGGACATTCGGCTTAATCGACGTGGGCTGGTGCTGCGGCTCAAGAGTTGAAGATGGGGTAAAGTGCGAATATGACGGTGCTGAGGTCGTGAGCGGCTCGGTCCTTTGCTTCTTGTTCGGATACAGCGATGGCGGCTTGTACGTAAGATTTGTGTAAATCGGCTCCCTTGGTGACAGCTGCAAAGAATTTCCGTTGGGACTGGGAGTTCTTGGTGGGCTTGTAATGCTATCGCCAAGAATCTATAGATTGATCAGCATGCGCACGAGATGGCCATGAAATGGTGCAGACCAACAGTCTTGAGCGGAGGCAGAGACGGTTTCTGCATGTCCATCGATCGATAAGGTGGGGAGGGTTGTCCAGCAGAGTTGCGACTGTCGTGACGCATATGGCCTATACCACCGCTCCTTGCTAAAAGATCCCGAGCTGGATGGCTGCTGTCCGGAGGACTCTGGCTGTCATTGCCGCTCCTGGACGTTTCCGGAGTGGGCAAACGTGGAGAACGATGTCGTCGATCCTTGGACCGTAAGTGGTCCTGGTATCGTTGATAGGACTGTCCATCATCCAGCGTAAGGCTTTCCATGGCGGCTGGTCTACTGTGGTTGAATCTGGGGTTGAGAGCACTGTACTGTAAACATTAAGGAACGAATGCAGGAAGCAAAAGCAAGAAAGCTAGTTCAGGGAACCAATGTGGAAGTCGTTGAAGCAAGTGGCGGCGGTTCGATGTTGAGGAGGCCGAGACCAGTGTTTATGGTTGATGTCTTTAAGGTGCTCAGCCTGAGTGTTATGATGGTTCCGGACAAGCGTTTCCTTTGATTTCATGGACAGGGCAGCCTGATTCCAACATTGCAAGGGTGAAGGTCTGGGGACTAGTAATTGATCCTCGTGCAAGCCGAGACTGGGGAGCACATAACGGGGCAGAATTCCCGTCAAAACCATTGAAAATGAGCCAGGACCCGACTTTTCGGCGTCGACGTCCCGCATGGAGTCTGCGCGCGGCTCAGGGTCTGTCTGGCGGGATTTCCTCGTTACACGCATGCAACAACGAAACATTGCGCAAAGATGCAGGCAAGGATGCATCTTGTCCAGGATACCATGGGAGCAGATTACTCCTCCTGCGATCCCGTGCCCTGACGCCGGACATTCCCAGCTCCCAGCTTTCAGCGGCCCGCAACATGGCGCTTGCACCACGCATCGGTCAGCGTCATACACCATGGATGCCAGATCCAGCCAAGTGAACTTTTGACACACGCTCACGCCCACTGCGCTGGCTCCACCGTGAGGGTTCTATGCCGGTTTGGGCTATTGCAAACCCGCTCTCGCTGTGCCCTGCCCTCGTGAAATGGGCGCACTCTATGCATCCATTCTCGGGGCACTTCAGCCCAGGCACCTAGCAAGGGCTTTGCAGGTATGCGGCGGGCGGACTTCAGGGCACGAGACATCTCAACCCGCGACTCAACTCTGCGGACGCGAACCACGATGCCTGCTGGCTCGTCGTCTGCACGATCCCGGTGCATCATCACAGATTCGTTACGAATTTCGAAGCCTAACTTTAAACCACTGACAGAGGGAGTTCCTCTCCCGCGATCGGGTGGCTCCGCACCTGCTGTCTTGTTGTCCAGTGTCGAGAGTGTCAACCTGGCCGGCTGCCGTCAGTCTTTCGGTCAGTCCTTGACTCGTTAGCGAGGCCGACAAATCAATGGTGCTGCGCGGCTTGTAACCTCGTGAGTCGTAGCGTCTGTAACGTATGAGAAAGACGGCCGTTGCTCTATGCTCTACCTATGCACAGTGCACGCTGCTCGGCGACAGAGCGACGTCTCGTGTTGCGGCCGTGCAGACCATTGGCAGAGTGGACAAGAGGCACGGAGCTTTGCCAATAGTGCAGCACGTCGCAAGTTGATGCTGCGCGGTGAGGTCCAGCCACTGATCGGCCTGCAGCGTCGGCTACGGAACCAGGTGCTCGGCTTTGAAGGTGGAGTTTTGGGCGCCACGATACGCCTGTGCCTGCCCTCCAACTGGACTGCGGTGAGCAGCGGTGGGCGGTGGGAGTGCAAAGCTGCCATAACACGCGCGAGGTCGTGACCATCCTTTCGGGAAGTCTGAAGTTTGACACATTGCAAGGGAGAACAGGGGCGAGCCGTGACTCGAGAAGGCAAATTCGTCGAATGGAAGTCACGAAGTCGCGGGCGGGCCGCACCGTAGTCTCCGCCACGCTTGTTTGCCAGATGAAGTCCCCACTTCAACAACCCATCAAACCCCTCAACAACGTCGCAGTCGCCATCGCCTCCACCACTGTCACCACTCAGCAATCGTTGCGGGGAATATTGGGGTGCGAGTTGCTGCAATATGTGTATCCGAAAGACGATGGCGCGATGCAATGGCTTGCTGCCCGACGTGCCTTGCCAGTGACAGCCCTGGGCGGCTGATGAGGGTTGCGGCGTCATTGCTAGAGTGCTGTCTGCGGTGTCACCACACCATGAGCGTGCATTCCCCACCGTGAGATTGCGGCGGGGACCGGACAGGCTATATGTGGTGGGACAGCGCAGGCGGCGGACCGCATGAGATCGCGAGAGACGTCGCACTCCCAGCACCACGGCGCCGCTCAACCAACGCCCGCGGCTAGGATGCTGCATCGAGCCTTAATCACCGATCTCCCGCCATGGCTGCGTGCGCATACCCTTTGAAGGGAGCCCCACCCCTCCCACGTCTCCCTGGCGTCGGTCTCGCAACGTGGCAGGCGGGCGGCGGGCGGCCTGTCAATCGCCGCCTCTTTCACCGCTACATGTACTGTAGTGTATATGTATCTTCCTTGACGGATTTGACAGCCTGACAGCGCGTCTCAGACTTAGGACTCGCGAGTGACGGTGCGCACAGGAGCCCGACGCAACAAATTCCCGGGTCCATTCCTCGGCCAACGATTGCTCCCCCGAGCATCTGCGGCGGGTGAGAGTGCGTCCCTAGCCGTCCGTGATGCTGGGACGAGAACCTGCTGCTCTCGCATGTCGTGCACAGGGTGGCTTGGGAGCGGGAGTATCATCTGCTTTGCATGCTAATCTAGCACGCTGCTAGTACTTGGAATAGAGTGATCGTCATGTGCGATTTGCGATTACACCCCAGCAATCCTAGCAATGGTGGCTTCTGCGAGAGCTCACAGTGCGTTGCCGAGAGATCGTATTCGATCGTTTTCGCTGCACGCGCCGCCGAGCCAGGGCTCTCCACAACTTTGCCCAAACGTTGAGAGACGAGCATATACTCCTTTCGTGCAAAGAAGGATGTGCGACGATAACAGGCTGGGCATCCGGCATGCAGCTGACAGCCATGCACTGCGTGGTTCGCATCGCACCGCCCTAGTTATTGTATCTTGGAACGGACGAACTCCTCTAGGTTGTCACCAGATCATTATTCTCCAGCAACCAGGTATTAACATTCGTTCCGACTGGCTTTACCATCTTGGCGGCACCTACCCGTCCTCTGCGCGTTCTGTACTCCCACCCATTTGTACGCGGGTCCCGTCGTACGTCGCGCCTCTCTTACTATCAAGCTGGTCGACAAGCATGAAAATTAGTTTCGCAAGGGATCGAGGCAAAAATCACGAGGCGACATCTTTCCGTGCTCCGACGACCACTTCTGGGCCCAAGAACAAGTAACCGCTCCGTACTCGACACCACTTACTACTCCAACTTCCGAGGTGGGCTTGCAAATCATCCCTTGCGGACTGCCTAGCCAAGCTCTGTGGTTTGTAACTTTGCTCTGACTTCCCAGTGAGCTGTCATTATACCTCGCTACCCGTCTATATCGATCATCTACTGTGTCAAATACACGAGGAAGGCCACAGCGCTACACAAAATCCAGTCGGCATGGGACATCGATGTCGCGGCAGAGGTTTCGCTTGAGACGTCTGCAGAGACTGCGGTCCTTCCAGTTGGAGTGATCCCATTCAAGCTATCCGCAGCTTCAATCGCCGGACCAACGTTGAAGAAGTCCACAAGCAAGAACGTTGGAGCCTTTCCATAAGCCGATGCACATCTGGCTGCAGCACTGCCAAGGCTTCCCAGACCGCCACCACTTGGTGCATTTGTTGTCGTAATATAGGTCTGATTCGGCGATTGAATACCAAACGCCTGGTCTTCGTAGAGAAAGTGGTTCATGAGAGACATGTACCCGCCACTTATCGCTGTGGATATCGCGTTTGCAAGATTTGTCGGTCGGTTCGGCTCACACGAAAAGTCGCTTGGCTGTGAATTATCATAGCTGTTCTCAAAGATGTATGCAAACTCGTTCCTGGGTGTTGTAAGTGTATGATCGTGAAGGGTCCAATGGTCACGATCTTACATCAAATATGGTGCTGCTGTATTATCGTCCACAGTTGCCACGAAGTTCATCGCCCGAGTACCCTTACTGATCAAAGAACTCAGAGTGGGCCAGGTCTCGGTAGCTGCGGGGGAAGATGGAGTGTATGCCAGGTCGGCCATGCCGGATATTGTGTACGCTTCCGCAAGAGCGCTAGCTGAAGCAGCAGCTCCATTGACAAGCAGGATAGTCACCACGTCATTCGGATTGGAGTCCATCCAGGTTTTGATTTCACTAAGCCAATTGCTCAGTGGTCCGGCGTCCAGCAGTGAACAGCTCGAATGACAAAGGTGTAGCGCTGATGAGTCGCTGGGCGTTTGAACTTGTGCTGTCAGAAGTCTGACACCTGCTGAAAGCTGCCTCGTCGTGTTGTAGAACTGGTTGCCAGATGTAGAGAAGCCCGTCGAAGCATCTCTGACGAACGCCGAGTCATGGGCGCCTAGATATGTGACATTATCATACTGTCTGGGACACAGTGCAGGGCTGTTGTTGCATGCTGTTGCCGCCTGTGTTGACACCGTCTGTAAAGCAGCGCCGAAGAGCAAAGAACTCTGGTGAAATCGCATCGTGGTCTGTGTCCTGGTTGCCTGTACAGTGCCGAGTAAGTCTGGGCTTCAATGTTCAGATCAACGCCAAAAGATATGCAAATGCTTGAAACGGGTTATGATGTGCGAAATAGCGAATGAAATTGGAAGATCCAAACGAGGAGATGAAAGAGAGCAGAATAGGATATTGTCACAAATACATTGGTCCCATCATCTCAGGTATCACTGGGCAGTGCAGTGAGCTTTGAGCATGCGTTCGTGTCAGCCATTAGACGCCGGGCCTCCTAAGATCGAGAAGACTTGAACGTGACGCGGACGGCCGTGAATAGCCTCAATGCATCGAAGGACATTGGAAGATGACGGCTGTGAGAGAGCGGTGAGCTTTGAGACATATTGCGAATGATGAGGTTCTTGAGCCAAAAGAGAGAGTTGTAGACCAGAAAGCCTTGAGGTCCTTGATAGGCAGAACAGAAATAGCGGGAGAAAAGGTCAGCTATTACTCGTATGGTACGCGGCGTGTCGGATCCCAGATGTCTTGGCCAATTCGTGGAAGGTCACCGCAGCTTCACTCTAAAACAATCCGTATTTGCTGGAGAACGTCTTTAACAGCTCATCGAAACATTCGAAGTGCAATGAATGGACAAGACGAGCAACTGCGGACACAGCAGTCCATCTCCGCTCAATCAAGGCTCCCGGCTCCTTGGCAATCTAGCCCGATAAGATTTAGAGTGTGTCTACTTCGTCGGATTAATCCAATTAGCAATAATCAAACTAATCAAGGTCGTACCTGTACTAATTAGCATGTTAGTAAGTAGACACTCTATACTAATCGACTAATTAACAACCTTTAACTAATAGTCTAGTCTCCGTAGTTCCGCGTACCGTATAGAGCGTACCTCGTCGTCTATATAGCCTTATTAAAGGCGTAGTTAGTATAGATTTCTACCGTAATTCGACGACGGTATCGCCTACCCCCTCCCTACCGGTAGAGCGGAAGCGTAGAAGGACGCCCTATAAGATACTAGTTAGTAAGCGTATTAAAATTAAATAGAGTAGCTCGTCGATTCTAAAACCTCCGGATTAGTAGCGAGTTATACTAGATAGTAAGGATAATTCGTCTAACTAGCTCTCCGAATCTACGCTCGAGCTACCGCCCCCCTTATTACCGCCGCCGCCGCTACTACCGCTACCGGACGCCGCCGCGGAGGTAATTATCGCGCTATCGTAGGAGATTATCGAGCTATAGGGCCGTATTAAGTTATTAGAAGCGTAGGTAGTAAATTTAGAAGCGTATAACGTAAAATTAGAAGGCTAGCTCTTATACGTAGGCGTATTACGATAAGAGGAGTAGCTTTTAGCGTCTAAGAGAGAGGAATCGTAGCGATAGC
>MWSQ01001990.1:0-39276 GCA_002116395.1 Ramularia endophylla | reverse complement strand
GTCGTTAAGATAAGAGTACTAGTTTAATATATAAGCTTTAGTAATTAGGATAAGTATAGTAGGAATTTTATAGCCTCTAGCTAAAATAGCCTTAATCGTAGTAAGGCTCTTATAATTCGAGCTATTAGCTAGTCTTAGTATATAGTCCTTATACTTAGTAATTATGTATTTAGCCTTAGTAATACCTATACGGAAGCTAGACTCGTCTATATTCTAAATACTAGATAGTTAAATACTATATTTGTCTAAAATCTCTATATACTTTACGTACTACTTAGAAATATTATCTAGCTCTTTAGCGATAGCTCTTTTTAACTCTTAGGGTTACTATTTTTATCTTAAACTATATTAGATTACGTTACTTCTATTATAAGGCCTAGTATATACTAATAGTTAGTAGTAGTTTAGTCGGATTATTATAGTTATTTCTTAAAATCGTATTTATAGCTAAAGCGACTATCCTAAGACGAGGACTTATACTAAGGCCGTCTAACCTTTATAGATACTAGATAAGTACCTCCTCTTAGATATCTATAAGTTTACGACTAATTAGTTAACGTATTAACTTTAAGTTCCGGCTATAAAAGCGACCGAGTAAACGTTAGTATAGGTTATTAAATTCCTCTAATAACTAGTAAAAAGTTACCTCTAGGTACTCGACCTTACGGTACTTAATAGCCTCTATAATATAGACTTTAATCTCCGCGTATTATAACATTGTTAAAAGGAACAGTACACGAACGGACGCGTTATAAAGTAAGGAAACACGAAATTTATCGTTAAGAGTGTGATTATTACTGAGCCGGCCAACACCAACACCGCCTTGGCGGTGATTACGTAGTGGACCATTGCTTTTACAACACGAGTAGGTATACGATGTCTACATCAGCTGTTCATTTATCCCAGCCCCACAACCGCTTGATCGAGTCTCCAAATGTTTCCTTGCCGCGCTCTCTGCGATCCGCTCGTTGCTTGCGGTCTTCTTGAAGAGTCTCCTGGATCCGCTCTGCATACTCCATTTGAGCCCGACTTTCGGCGGCGATGAGCTGGAGCTCCAACTCCTGCTCTTCCTTGGACATGCCCTGGATGCGTTTTCTTATCTGCTCTTGCTTCGCCGGTGTATGCGCACTGAGGTTCGGCGATGCGCCACTCTCCAACGCCCGCTGTCGTGCCCGTGCCCATGCACTGTCCTCGCCCAGCGCTTTCGTCGTCGTCTCCGCCTGGATCAACGGTGGCAGGACCGGCGTTTCGCGGCCTTCCTTCTTTGCTTCCTCCTGCATGTGTTCTCGCTCCAGCATTTCATGGTAGAGTTTGTCGGCATGCATCTGAATTCGTTCTTCCTCCTCTGGACTTCTCTGCGATGCTAGATAGCCCAACGCCTTGAGGAATCTGCTCTGCATTGTGTAGCACCTGTTGAATGCCTTGTTTTCCTCTTTACACATGGTCATCAACCTTCCCCAATTGCCGCTTGAGAAGCATTCCTTTTCTGCAATCTGGTAGTCCACGCAATTCTCAATCGCAGCCCGCCCAATGGCGGCTTTGCGATCGTTGTATGCTTCAATCACTTCGGATAGTCGGTCCTGATCGGATCTTCCAGCAGCCTCGACCTCTTTCTGGGGCCGGTAATTCTGCCAGAGATGCGCATATCGTCCGTCTGGAAAGAGTGATTCGGCAGGCACCGCGAGACGGTCAGTCGTAGGCCGTGAGTTCTGGTGTTGTTGATCTAGACCAGGGACATCCAGCCCGAGCTGGGATCGATATGTGGTTGGCGCGCCATCTGCTGATGGAGCTGCCCGCTGCGCAGGACTGGGTAGGTCTTTGTGGTTTCTCTTGTCTTGCTTTTGTGGCAGCTCACTGTCGAGGAATTCGCGTAAGCCTGGATCCAGCTTGCTTTTTGGGTCATCGCCGCTGGTGCCGCTGCCCCAAAGCCATCCCATAGTGGTGGTCTACGAAATATGAAAGGGCGTCGTCTTGCAGTGCTGCTTTACAGTCCAACCAGTCTAGCAAGAAGGTTTCTGGGGTTCTTCAAGGTTGTCCATCTCCCGCTAGCGGGGAGCGGTCCGGCGCATGGAGCTCGAGCGAGTCGTGCCGTCAGAGAGTCGTGCTGTCGAGGAGGTACATGGGCGTCAACATTTCCGTCTCGAATGCTGACTGAACCTCCTTTCCATCATCTGATAGGCTTTCAAAGGTAGGATGGGTGTGCGAGCTTTGGTTCGACCGGTGTAGCTATGGCTACGACCTTCTTCCGACGTTGGCATGCTTGATCCAGATGTCTTGGGAGCAAAGCCCAACCATTCACGGACGTCGAAATCGATCCACCGGCGCGGAACCAAGAAAGACCATCAAGGTCATCTATCTTTTCTGGTGGGAAAGACACCCGGATGAACCTTCGCAGAACATTGTATTTTAATCGATAATGTGCATCTACACTCGCATCGCTTGCCCGCGAAGTTCCTGCTCGTCATCACAACAGATCGATTGACACAAGTCCCATCACCTACGACCCTCGACAACCCACCACGACCCTCTACCCTCCCGCCGGCATGTCCGAGTGCGGTGGTAATGAGTTCGACGGGAGACTGGGCCTGAGGATATCGAGCATATTCGTAATCCTCGTTGGCTCGACAGTGGGCGCCGCCTTCCCGATCTATGCCGCGACGCACAAAGGACTGGGCGTTCCTCCATGGTGCTTCTTCGTAGCCAAATACTTTGGCTCGGGAGTCATCGTGGCCACAGCGTTCGTAAGCATCGCCATGTGCAACTCCGGTCGTTTGCTCCCCACTAACCCATCTACAGATTCATGTATGTATAGCTTCCGCTTTCTTCCTCTCCCATGTCGTATGCACAGGGAAAGGCTTTTCGCATTAGATCTGAACCCGATGATTTCGGCAAATCCTTGGCTGCCACATATATCGCACGAGGTCAACACATCCTGTATGCGGGAATTGATGCTAAGTGCGAATGACTTGGGCAAGACCTGCATTGACATCAATGTTTCCGATGCGTGGCCGGGCATGCCGTGTTTGACCAAGCAATACAGCAAACTGTCAGCCAGCAACACTTCGAATTCTTGACTGACAACATCGCAGTTGCTTGCTCCTGCACACGAAGCCTTGACAAATTCTTGTCTAACGGGAGCGATAACGCAGTACCCTTGGGTAGAGGCCATATGCTTGATGACGGTATTCTCTCTGTTCTTTGTGGAGATTATGGCCATGAGGTTTTCCAAATTTGGACACGACCATGAGCACGCGCACGCACAGCCAGAACTCGCTGCGAAAGAGCATCATCTCGAAACGACCAGCAAGGGAATGAACTATCACGACGAGCCGAGAAGTTCAGATCTGGCTGTAACGGAAGATGATTCACGACAAAGTCAGTGTCCAGCAGAGCAATACGTCCCTGGAGCCGACCATCTCTCGCATACACGCGATCACCACCAGGACCAAGAGACAGCTTCACATAGCCATGTTGCCAAGACATTCGACCCAGAATCATACGCTGCAAGGATGACGGCGCTCTTCATTCTTGAATTTGGAGTTGTTTTCCACAGCATCTTCATTGGACTGACCCTTGCAGTGGCAGGTCCGGAGTTCATCACCTTGTACATTGTCTTGACCTTCCATCAGACTTTTGAAGGGCTTGCACTTGGGAGTCGGCTTGGTAGCATGGAGTGGAAGGCGTCCAAGAAGTATCTGCCCTATATCATGGCCTGCGGATACGGTATCTCAACACCAATCGCCATAGCCATTGGTCTTGGAGTTCGGACTACATTCAGCCCAAATTCACAGACAACATTAATTGGTAAGCAGAACGGAATGCACTTGTCTTTGGCTCTTACTGATTTGCTCTCCCCATCTAGTCAACGGTATCTTCGACAGCCTCTCGGCGGGGATACTGATCTACACTGGCCTTGTGGAAATTATGGCCCACGAGTTTGTGTTCAACGCGCACATGAACGAAGGCCCAATTAAAGATGTCCTGTCCGCATTTTCTTGGATGGTTCTTGGGGCCTTGTTGATGGCGATTCTAGGCAAATGGGCCTGATGTATTATCATTAAACACAGTGTGCAGAATGACCGTGATGAAACACACATGCAATATATTTTAGGCTGCGTAGGGTCTGTAGGAGAACTCCTGAGTTCTCAACACTGTAAGTACATGTGTAATGAGATTGACAGCTTGGAAGTGGCAGCAAGCTTGTGCTCCTTGTGGTTCCTCCCGACCTGCTAATAAGGAATCCGAAGCGAGCAGAGGCAGCCCACAGGTCGGCTTCTCCAACCTTGTCGCGTGAGTGCTTGAGTAATCATTTTCTGACGACAACGCTGTGTCTCCGGACTTACGACGACAGACCCCGGCCATGTCAATGCCAAGTCTGCGGGCGCCACTTCTAGAGCATCCTCATCCACACACCACGGACGCAAGCGTACGCGCATATGGTATGTACATGGTCATAACCCCGTATATGGCGTATTTGGACCCATACTACGCGCTCCGATAGAGACTATGTATCAGTAGGGCACGGGCCAGATCAGTTATAGAGCCACTGCGTCCGTAGCGGATATTACTATGTTTATACGCTAATTCGCTAGTCCGCCGCGGATAAACACCTCTAGCCACTCTATCGCATTTATGTACCTCGCCTACTTCCGAACGTCCTCGTACGGAGGTAGGAACAAAGATAATACTCCGCCCGGAGTTTAGAGAGTACTAACTAAGGTGTAACAACGCCGCTCCGCGTAGTGTTACATAACGTTATCTATATAAGGTACCTTAAGGTAAGGTATATATATACACATACCTTCTACTCTCGTATACTATAAATTACTAGATAGCTACATTCATTACATTTATTAACACGAACCGTTTAACAACTAGCTACTAAAGCATTATGTCGCTAGACCTTGTTCGTATACTCCCGGCCTTCTTCTATCGCTAGCTCTTCGTAACGCCTCTAGTCCTAACAGGAGATTGCGCTAGAAAGACGATTATCGTGTAGGTCTACCTTATTCGAAACCCGTTTCATAAATAAAAGACTCGGGCGCTTACCGTACTCCCTTAGGCATTATAATAATAAGAGATAGAGATATTACTCTAGAATTACGCTGATAAATATCTAGAACTAGCGCTAATGTTGGCCTAGGGAAAGAAGCTACGCGCTACTTTGTTCGGCTCGGCGCCTTAAAAGTGATTATAGTTAATTGTTACTAACGGTATCGGGAAGCTACTACTTTCTTCTAGAGGTTTTTCCCTAGCAAACAACTAAACAGACTAGGCATATAACTAGCTTCTATGTAGCTAGTTTCCTCTATAGCCTTAACAGTATTAACTGAACTTTTAGTTAAAAAACCGTGTCTCCCTACTTACACTATGATTTCTAATTGATTTATAGTCTTTCGACTTCTTCCTTTTAGCTATTAAGCAAGAATCGTCCGAAGATCTGCCGATTATAACGTAGATCTTTACCACTAAGACCTAATATAAGGTCAACATCTATATAGGACTAGCCTACCTTTAGGACTAGAAGCGTACCTTAAAGCTCGCTACCGAATCCGAAGGCATCTAGGCTCTTATCGACGGTACGGAGAACATCATCCCCGAGCTAGCTAAACCTAACGTTCCTGTTCCTCGCACTCGGTCCGTATCTACCTCCGATAACATCGATCAGGATTAGAAAACCTATAAGGTATAGGTGCTTTAGTATTCGGTGTCCCTTCCTAAGTATAAGAAGCAACAGGTCCGCATTCGCGGTACCTTCTCTCTTCTCTAGTAGACTCTTAGACTATCCGTTCTTAGAATAGTCACTGCCGGTAGTAGGTATACTACTCCGAACAAACTCTACAAAGCCGTTCTTACCTAGTGTGCTATAAACAAACCTACTATAGTTCTCCTACTCTAAAGTAAGGTTTAAAACCTTTAACTTTCCTCGATAGCCGGTATTTCCGACTTCTCTTATTAAGTTTAGGTTATTCAGAACGACATCTAGGAGAACGACGGCACCTATAGCGACGATTAGGTGTTTAACAAGATTACTACCTCTCTCCCTACTAAGTATGACTAGTTCATCTCTACTTTTAACTTGTCCTACTAGCTTAACCCTACTGTTAAACGTGATTTAGATACTCTCCTTCCTCTTCTTACCTACTACGAGGCTCTACTTGCTAGTACTAAGCCTATTAAGAAGGTAGACAAGAAGGACGACAAATCTAACGACAAATCCGGCGACAAATCTAACGATAAGTCCGGCGATCGTAAGCCTAAGGCTAAGGACACCGATAAGCCTAAGGGACATTACTATGTTCATTATAAGGGCGAGAACGTTCTCTATAAGCCTAAGCGCTACTCTAAGAACCCTATTAACGCTAATAAGCCCGAGGGCTAGTAGAAGAAGGACTTTAAGGGCAAGGCCGATCAAGTTATAGTTACTAACAAGACGGAGGATTCCTCTTCCGATTCCTCCGACACCGTCGCCGCTCTAGACTACGTTATCGCTATTACTAGCGACGCCGATGTGTTTGTAGCGGACCTCGACTACACCCGCTAGCGGGCCTACGATTAACTCCTAGCCTCCGAGACTCCTCTTCTAGAAGACATTAAAGACGACTTTCTTCCTACTAAGGTTACCTCTCTAACCGAAGCTAAACACTTCTACCTCGGCATAGCCGGTAAGCCTTAATTCTATAACATCTACTCCCTTAAGAATCACAACACTTATTAATACGCTACTTATGTTTCTCTTATAGAAACCCTTTATCCTTTCGATTCTGTTTCTAACGCCGGTTAAGACATCGATAACACTAATTTATAGCTTATGTCTTCTTCCCCCGTCTTAGACACTAGCATTACTCGCGTACCGTCCGAGGACTCTATAGTTACTATTACTAAACAAGTTTAGGGAGATATATACGACATATACGTTAACGCTACTTTCTCTATCGCTAGTATAACGACTAGTTTCAATCAGGCCGTTACTTAGGGACTCTTTATTCCTTAGCCTCGCGGCTATATCCCTTCCTTTATTAAATAGGATTCTAAGGATCTTAACAATAACAAGTTCTTCGCCTAGAATTAGCTTACTAAATCGAATTAGAGCCCTCGTTCTAAGTCCGACTCCGGCGCTAAGCGTCTATCTATTATCGTCCTCTCTCCGCGCCGCTATAGCGCTACTACTACCGCTTCCGCTACCCTATAGAACTCTAGTATACTCCCCGCCTCCCGCTCCCTTACCTCCGCTAACTCCTTTCCTTAGACAGATTCTAGTTCGGCTTCGGCTAACGCGGGTTACGGAGGATAGGAGGTAGTCGGGGTTAGGAAGGCAAAGGGTAAGTAGAGGTAGAGAGATTACGATATATACTATGCTTTAGGAACTATCGATAGGCATTAGACCCTCCGCATTAATTTAGACCTTGTTACGGTACTTAAAGGTTCTACCTTATCTCGTGTTCTATCCTCTACTATTATAGATACCGGAGCGTCTCTCTATGTCGTTTATAATAAATCTCTCTTTATTGATTTTTACTCGATGAACTACTCTATTAGTAACGCTAACGACCCTTACGGCCTTAAGATTAAGGGTAGCGGCTCTATCCGTCTTAGTATTAAGAGTCCGAGCGGCAAAGTGCTCCGCGTTCAAATTAACTACTACTCCTACGCTCTATTAGCTCGGTTCAACATCATCTCTCTCTCTTACCTTATTAACAAAGCCAAATTTAAAGGGGAGTAGGGTTCTCGCGTAGGCGGCCTTACTATTAAAGACTCTAAAGGCCTCTCTATTACCGTTTGCCCTATCTCCGAGGGACTCTTCTACCTCCCCGTTGTTAAAGAACCTCTAGTCTCCTCTTTCCCTAAAAACGATAATGTTATAGTTGTTTGCCTACTAGGCGTCGTCCCTCCCTACACTATCGCTAAGATCGATTTTTCCGACCCGGTTATAATCCTTTATCGTAAGATAGGTCACCTTAGTGTCGGGAGCCTCCGATAGCTTCTTAAAATAAGTACTAGAATCGACCTTACCGACAAACAAATTATAGCGAAGATTACTATAATATGTCCGGTCTACTAGATTACCCGTACTCTTAATAAAGTTCCTCGCGATCCTGCTACCCGTCGTTAGAAGACCGTCGGTAGTATACTATACGTCGACACTTAGGGACCCTACCCTATTCGGTCTATTAGCGGTAACCTCTACGCCGTAGCGGTAACCGACGACGCTAATCGCTTTACTAACGGGGACTTCTTCTTAAACAAATTCGACATTCTAACCGTACTCCTCGCTCTCTTTCGACGTTTTAAGAGGAAGCTAGGTTATAAGATCGGTTGTCTTCGGATAGACAACGAATTTATAAAATACTCCGCTATCTCCGACTAGGTCGAAGAGAACGGCGTTAGTGTTAAGCCTTCCGTTCCTTACGACTACTACTAAGTAGGGACGGCTAAGCGAGCTTTTCGTACTACTAGAGAGCGATTATCGGTAATGATGACCGACGCCGGACTCGTATAGGTCGGTCTAACGATCCTTCGCATTCTTAACGTAAAGACGTAAGAACTTCTCCGGGAAACGAATCTTCCCGAGAGTCTATAGGAGTACGCCTTCCGGTATTCTTAGTGGCTTAAGAATCGCTTACCTACGAGGGCACTAAAGAAGGAGACTCCTTAGTAAGCGAGAGGAGGAATCCCTCCGGATCTTAGTGTTAAACACATTTAGGGTAGTCGAGTCTACGTTATAGCTCCCGTACAACATCGTCGTAAGACGCTCCTTTAGCTACGAGGGTAGCTAGGATACTTCGTCGGTCTAGAATCCGAGTCTATTATGCTTATCTATAACTAGGCTAAGCATAAAGTTTTCCGAATATCGATCGCCCGAGTTAACGAAGGCGAAGGCCTAGATGATCCTTAGCCTTATCCCTCTATTAACTAGCGCATTGATTTCTAAGATCTTCTAGATAACGTAAGCGATGTTGCCGATAATGACATCTCCGCTAATAATAGCTCCGTTTCCTCCGACAACGACTCTCTCTCCGTAGACAATGACTCTGATTTTCTCCCTTCCGATAATAATCCTCTACCCGTTGTTTTAGACTAGCTACCTCCTTAGTAGGACATTTATAGCCGCTCTTATAACGTTAACATAACGGGCGGTAGTAAGATTGTTAAGTTAACGGGTAAGAGATTTAAGTTCCCCGTCTAGTTAAAGGACGCCTATAACCTCCTCCTTCGCGTTTATAACGAGAGAACGCTAGGCTAGCCTTATACTAGATAGGTAGGTACTCTTTTTACCGAAGTAGTTCGGCTCCGGATTCTACTTCCGTCTACTTTTAACTTCTCTATATAGTTAGGGAGGACTAGGTCTACTTTTATCTTTCGAGCGAAGGTCGACTCTCTTCTACGCTAAAAAACCGAAAAGGTAACTAGGCGGCCTACCTCTCTAGAGATGGGACTAGTTTTCTAGCTTGTTTAATAGCGACCCGAACCCGAACTTATCTAGAATCGACCCCTTCTAAACGCTATACACGACGCCTACGCCGTTCCTCGTAATCTATATATCTCGGGTACCGATCGCATCGAGAATAAGACCTTAGCGAAGATATTAAAGATAAGTCGCGAGGAGAAACTACGACGGTTTCTAACTTTGTTCGATAATAGCGCCCGCGCTACTATTCGTAAGGAACTCGATAAGATTATCCCTAATATGATTATTTATTTTAATGTATACGAGTAGTACTAGCACTAAGGTAATCGCCTATATAACTATAGACGTCCTTATACACCCTATAAAGATAAGGGTAAAAGTACCTACTATTACGCCCTTTATAACGGAACAGTCGAAGCTTATCTACTCCCCGACGCTTAATAGTCTACTAATCTTCTATACGCTGTTAATATCGAGTACGACCTAAACGAGACTATGTATATAGAGTACGTATACCGTAGCCGGACTCTTTAAGGCGTAGTCATCGATTATAACGGTGGTTTTCTATATAATTGTTATATTACGAGGGTTAATAAGTATAAAAATGACTAGAAAGTGCCGGGAGGAGGGTCTAGAGGGTTATTAAAGTGCTCTCGTCGGATTAGTCTACGAGTATACTCTTTCCGTCGTATCGCTAGGGGGGCTACTATCGAGGGGCGGTCTAAAGAACATTCGTAGTAGAGATAAAGACTCTTCCTAGACGTCGTTCTCCCCGATAATCTTTAAAAAGATTCTCTTTAAGGGGATTCTATCGATCCTACTCTACCTCGTAGTTCCGCTATTAACTTCGTATCTAGAGTTTAATCTTTTTCCTATCCTTCCTAATCTGATCGTCCGTCCGACATAGTCCTCCTAATGATTAAGAAACACCCTATTGTTCCGTTAGATAAAACTTAGGGCTTATTACCCGTAGGTATAGAGACTTAGGAGAGACACTATTCCGGGCTAGAGAAGAACATAGCAACACCGAAAGTTCGACTATAAAAGACGGTTAGCCGATACGTCGGCTATACTACCCGATAAGTTTCGGGGGGCCGTGAATCTACTTAAGCCCGTATAATTCCTAATACTTAGATCTTCGTTGATTAGGATCGAACTAGCTCGCTAGGTAGAAACGAGAACAATCCGTTCGAACTTTCTAGTAATAGCTCGTCGTTATCTAAAGACGACGTCCTCGATCCTATTCTACGCGCCACCGATACGGCGGCTCGCGCTATAAGAGTATCTTCTAAGACTATAAACTCTAACGACGAATTCGACGTCGACGACGACTACTTTACCGATTTCCCTTACTACGTTAACGTTCTTTCTAATACCGTTAATAGGGGGAGAACAGTAGGAGTCATTAGCGAATTAGTAGGAGATAACATACCTCCTCGCTAACTAGAGTGCTTACTTCTAGCGTAAAAACACAAACTACTTAGTCTAGAACCCTTTAATCGAAAGTAAGCTCTAAGCATACCTAACGCTAAATAGTAGGAGCTTGCCACCGAAGAAGAATATGCTAGCCTAATCGAAAACGATACTTAGGAGGTTATTCTACGACTAACCAACCGAAAAGTTCTTAGATCTCGATAGGTCTATAAGCGTAAGATAGCCGTAAACGGCACTATCGCTAAACATAAAGGTAGATTCGTCGTAAAAGGATATTCCTAGATCTACGGCCTCGATTTTGATGAAATATATACATCTATCGTTAAAGCTCCTTTATACCGACTACTCTTTGTAGCATAAGCTCGATATAGTTAGAAGTGTTATCAGATAGACATTAAGACAGCTTTCCTTAACGGCAAAGTCGAACACGAAATCTACGTCGAGCCTCTAGAAGGATATCCGTAGGGAGACAACAATGTTCTCCGACTTAAGCGATCTTTATACGGACTGAAGCAATCTCTAAGGCTTTGGTACTTTAGACTCCGAACCTTCCTTGAATCTCGCGGCTAGACATCATTACTATACGATCAGTCGGTCTTTATGAAAGATAGCATGTATATGACTGTCTACGTAGACGATCTCCTTATCTTCGGATCCGACGAAACCAAGATTGCTGCTGTCAAAACATCACTCGCCGAAGAGTTCAAAATGACTGATCTTAGACTCTACAGCTATTACCTTGGTATTCACGTACACCAGCACGAGAACGGAGACGTACACCTTCACCAATCCACCTACCTTCATTAGCTTCTGGAACGCTACGGTTTCGACAAAGATGAACGAACTCGCGACATCCCGATGCACCCTAAAGCTGGATTGATCAAGAGAAGCAAGAACGCCCCAGCTTTTTTACGAGAAATCCGCTTGTTCCAATCACAAGTTGGATCTGCAAACTACGGCGCAATCGAGACCAGGCCCGACATCTCAGAAGCTGTTGGCATTATCTCTCAGTTCTGTCACAATCCCACCGACGAACACTCCAACGCAGTAACTGAGCTATACCAGTACCTGAAGGGATCGACAGACCTTGGCATTCTGTACAGACATTCAGCCGACAAACCTGATCTCCACATGTTCGTTGACGCAAACTAGGGCGGCAACGACAAAGAATATCGCTCGACCACCGGATGGGTAGCTATGTTCTCAGGAGCAGCTATATCCTGGGCATCAAAGCGACAAAGCTGCATTTCCCAAAGCACGATGGAAGCCGAATATGTTGCCGGAGCGTCAGCTGCTCAAGAAGCAGTATGGCTGAAGAACTTCATCAACGAACTGAACCTCCCCGGCTACAAGGTCACATCTGTCCCATTGTACATTGACAATGAGGCCGCTCTCCGTCTCACCCGCAATCCTGAGGACTATGGAAGAGCCAAACACATCGAACTGAAGTACCACTTCATCCGCCATGCTGTGTCAGAAGGACACATCAACACTCTACGTGTTGACAGCAAGGACAACACTGCAGACATCTTCACGAAGCCTCTCCCAAGAGAGGACTTTAGTCGACACGTGCGCGGCTTGGGTATGACTCTGGCCGACTGCACCTCTACAACTAACCAGAGCAACCACGATACTCGCCAACAGTGGGAGAGTTGATTGTTGCTGACGGTATCGGGAAGCTACTGCTTTCTTCCAGAGGTTTTTCCCTAGCAAACAACCAAACAGACTGGGCATATAACCAGCTTCTGTGTAGCTAGTTTCCTCTGTAGCCTTGACAGTATCAACTGAACTTTCAGTTGAAAAACCGTGTCTCCCTGCTCACACTGTGATTTCTAATTATCATTGCCTGTCGAAGCATCGAAAAAGGCGAATCAGCGAAGAAAGATCTTGAATCTAGTACGGGACAGAAGGGCGTCGTTGAAGTATGGCAGCTTGATCTTCAATCCTACGACAGCGTCAGGTAAAGACATCTACTCTCCAAGTTCCAACTCGTCTTTGACATGGACTTCGTACTAGGGACTTCGCGAGACGATCACAGAGCTTAGATCGTCTCGATGTCTTGGTTGAAAATGCCGGAATATCGACAGGGAAGTTCGTAAAGGTAGCTGGCAACGAGTCTACTATTACGACAAATGTGGTCTCGACATTCCTCATGGCCCTCTTGATGCTCCCAAAGCTTCAGGAGACGAGCAGGAAGCATAATATCGTCCCGACTCTAACGATTGTCTCTTCGGAAGTGCATTTCTTCACAAGGTCAGTTCATCCCAAACGAATGATAGGCTGCATTGAGGGCACATTCATGACATCCTAACACGTCAACCCTTTCGTCTCTTGCAGATACTAATAGAACTTCCAGCTTTCCCGAACGGAGAGCATCCTCCATATTCACAACTCTCAACTCTGAAGAAGAGGCTCGAATGACGGACCGCTACAACGTCTCCAAACTCCTCGAAGTCTTGGCCTGCAGACAAATAGCCAAAGAGCACCCAGTCAGCCAGACAAACGTCACTTTGAACTTTGTAAACCCGGGATGGTGTCACAGCGAGCTCATGCGTGAAATGATGAATCCAGTACTGGCGATCGTCAAGAGTATCATGTGTAGGACGACAGAGGTTGGCAGCCGCACTCTGGTGAGCGAATCCAAGTATCAAGGGATTGAGCTTGTCTTGAAGCCTTTCCATCTCCCAGATTCACAAGACACATGCTGACTGCCATAACTTTGTTCTTAGGTACATGCTGGCTTGTCAGGGGTCGAATCGCATGGGAAATATCTTTCTGACTCCAGGATTACGGATTGTTCCCAGCTGGTAGAGGGACCTGAGGGACCGGAAATCCAAAGAAGAGTATGGGACGAGCTTGCAAAGAAGCTCAACGAAATTGAGCCAGACGTCACGAAGGTGCTCGATGGGTAGTTGTCAGTGCCATCGCCTACGCTCTCCACAACGGATGACCGATTCAATGCTGCGAGACGAGTGCTCGAAGGCCAGGATGCATTTTCACCTCCTTCCCTGTCGATAGCATGTGATACTTCAATCTCGTAGATACCGAATGTACAAGACCGAGTTTCATCTATCAGTCATATCGAACGTCTAGGTTTAGAATTTCTCTAGCTTCCTTTGGAAACGTCAGGGCGGTTACCACTCATAGTGAATCCTCAATACGAATCATTTCCAACATCTTGGCTTGAATATCCTTCTTGACAGCATCCGTTGGTGGCTCATAAGGGTGTCTTGGGCTCAATTTTGACTCTGCGCCTTCAATCCCAGCGCTCTTCGCACTGGTAATGCTCGCAGCATACTTGGTGTTCGCAATGCCCGCCTTGCTAAAGCTCTCTGCAACAGCAGCAATCTGATGCAACTTGAGAGCTTCATCGTTCTTGCCCTGCTTGTAGAGCTCATAGATCCGGGAGATTGTCTTGGGAAAGATGTTGGCGAAGGCCGCTATGCAACCAGCTGATCCAACTGAGAGACCACCGATCAGGAAATCGGATTGGCCTCCATAGACTGAGAATTCGTCTGGCTTGAAGGTAGATGCGAGTCTGGTGATCTTTCCAACCGAAGCACATGTCAATTTGGTGCCGACTGTGGTACTGAGCTTAGCAAATGTTGACAGCCAAGAGTCTGCTAATGACATATCGTTTCAGCGTACCGATGTTCTTGTGTTTTCTGGCGAGACCAATCATGACTTCTGAATCGAGATCCACACCATTGCACACTGCGGGAAAGTTATAGATTACAATCGGCAAAGGACTCTTGCTCGCAACCTCATCGTAAAAGTTGTTGATGACTTTGGGGGTAGTCTGTTTGCCAAAGTAACTGTAGCAATAGCACAACATTAGCTGCGCACAACATACAGCAACCACTTTTCGAAGGATCCGTCCATCAGACTTACCTGCAAGGAAGAACAAGCGCATAGTCCGCCTTGGCCTCATGAGCATCATTGATGAATTCAAGAACTTGCTTGGTCGAATGTCCAGAGACACCAGCCATGATCGGATAGTCTGGGCCAACAGCTTCCCGAGCAGTTCTAAGCAAAGCAGCACGCTCTTCCCTCGTAAGGAGGAGAGTCTCTGCATTGGTTCCAAGGACCACGAGGCCAGTGAGGTGCCTTGATAAGTAGCTGTAGTATTTTGCTTGTGAGGAAAGGTCGAGTTCGTCATTTTCGAAGAAAGTCACTGCCGGTGCCCAGATACCGGCTGGAGGAACCTTTACGGAGCTCATGTTGTTTGTGATATGTGTTGGAAAGATGCAAAGGAATACCTTACTACAATGAAGGACAGTCACATTGAACCAGACGGAGGTGGTGGGGCAGGTTCGCCGTGCTACCCGCCGACAAACACGTCGGCCAGGCAGAGCTCTGGCCGACGGCCAACAGCTTTCATTCAGGTGTTGAGGCTTTTGACGAGAGACGTTGTTAACGATATCAACATGTCACAGAATTGCGCAAGCATGAGCGCGTCAGGTCCAAAACATTATTCACCCGTGTATACACAATTAATAAAACTCATTAACTCATCCGCTGTGATCCTATTGCGTACCGTTCCACCAGCCTGCCTCGGGTATAAAGCTGATTTTCCAAGTTTCCAAGAAAGCAAATCCGCGGTTCATTTATGCGACGATGCGCTCCTCCTCACGGCCGCGGACAGAGACGTCCTCCTCATCCTCGTACTCCGGACCGGCCTGGTGCTGGCTGGCTGGGATCCACATGCCAGATTCACGGTCCTGGTCCTGACCAGAGAGGTCGACCCCAGATGCCTGGTTGCGGCGGCGCATGGAGAGGGTGCGTGCGCGTGTAGAGAGCTTGGAGCTGACAGCGGCGTTCTGCTCGACCCAGTTGGTCAAGGCATCCTCGCAGTCCGTAGGCGTTGCGGGTCTCGCCAGGGGTAACAGGGGAGTCGTCAACCAGCTCGAGCAAGTGCTTGCCGAAGCCGGCGACGATAGCCATCTTCTCGCTGTGCTCGCGGAGGGCATCGAACTGGTAGGTGAAAGCAGCTTCTCACGAGTGATGTTGGAAAGCTGGGCCTCGGCGACAAGAGACTCAGCCTCGGCACGGACAAGCTCCTGCTCAAGAACGACAATCTTGGGGCTGTTGGGCTCCTTGTACTTGAGCTGCGCGATCTGGTCGGTAATCTTCTGCTTGCCTGTGGGTTTGTTAGTCGCGTGATCAAGCATGTAATCGACATCTGTGACACCTACGGTCTCTGCTGGGCTGGACGGAAGCCTCGATATTACGGATAGACTTGATGGTGACGCGGTACTGGTCGTAGCGATCGACGAACTGGTCTTCCAACTCGCCGATCTCGTAGATGAGAACACCGAGCTTGTCGGTGACATCGGAAACATCGTCGTCGCAGCCCTCTCCCCAAATGCTCAATTGCTGTGCGACCTCCATGCGCTCTCTGCCGACAAGCTCCATCGAGCGCATAACGTTCTTCTCCATCTTCACAAGCTGCGACAGCTTCTTGGCGAGGTCTGGGCCGAATGCGCCAGGGTGAACAGATTTGCGGAAAGTGTGCCCTAAGAAGTATTGTTAGGAGGAGATGCAGAGCACGATGGCGAGGTTGTATGATCGCATACCAATGCTGGCCTTGCCGAACAGCCTTCCGCCCTTGGTGGATGAAGAGGGTGGTGGGGGGTTCTGGATCTGCGAGGCAGTTGGCGCCCTGGACTGGCGCATAGAGTATGTGCGGTGCATGATGGGCGGTTGGCTGTGTGTGGTGGTGGTGGTGGTGGTGGTGGTAGTGATGAGGTGAGGTGATGCTGCTGGTATGCAATGGGTATACAGCAGTGAGGGCAGACTTAGGTTGTTTGGTGAGTGACGGTATAAGTAGAAATCAACAGTCGGAGGGCAGGGGCAGCCTCTTAGTAGTGGTTCGTTCCGCCATCGTCATCGAGCGCCAAAGCCAGTGCCTCCAGACGCTTTGAGGTCTGGGTGGTCAATGCTTACACAGCAACCGACACAATCTGTGATCCCAGCAACCACGCAAGTTCAACTGTCCCCTCGGTCGCCAGGTGCCGATCCCTTCTGTTGTTCTCAACAGGGCAGTCTCGACTCGCGAAGTCGCCAGCTCTGTTCGTGATTACATGTATCGCCCTGCCCTGCGTTGCCGCCGGCTCGTGCCCGCCCGCTTGCGGAGGCGCCTCGCCCGCCGGTCTGCATTCTGGATTCCAAGTGCGCAATTCGCTGTTTGTCTTCCTTTTCCCTGCGGCAACTAAGGAACACAAAGCTTCAACGGATTCTAGACCGTTCTCTGCACGACGTCATACCGGAAGTTTGAACTTTGCACATCCCCTCACAATTAACTCTGGCTATACATAACATTAGCGTGGCTAAATCCCCGAGCAAGGTCATACGAAATGCTCAGAGTACATGTAGGGCTGTATGTATAGTATGACACGGGCGAAAAAGTGCTGACTTCCCTACGTCTTGGTGAGCCCTAGCCCCAAGGATGGGTTCGAGAAGAGTATTTACAACGGAGTAGGACAGACGTACTGTCTATAACCTTGCCCATCGAACCTTTTCGACACCTTAAGAATATTCGGCTATAAGATTATCTTCACCAAAGATCTAGTGTGTGAACAAGCTGCAATGTTACAGCCAGAGCGATGGGACTCGGAATCTTTCTATGGCAAGAGTTGACTATACTTCAATGCCGCCCACTCGTAACCAGAGATCTGCAGACGCCTGCTACATGATGTCTCGCATGGTGCTTGGATCTGGTATGACTATTTATGCAGCATCAGCTTGACATTCTCAACATCGATTCTAATCCCTGCATGTCAGCTGTCACTACGAAATCATTCAACGAGCTAGGTAGGGCGGGCTCTCACAACGGCGGCTTCATACGCTACCGCTGCCCCTGACAACAGCATATGGAACGTCAACATATATGGTATATGTTGCAAGTTGTGTGGTTCCATGGAGTTTTTGCCCTCTTCGTCGAAATCTTAGGGGACCTCACAGGATTCTTTTTGTTCAATCCACTTAATGAGAAGCCTTCATTCACCAAGCAAGAGCTGTGTTCCGTTGTGCTGACATATCCAGGGGTAGAGGATTATTGCGGAGCAGAAATGCGAGATTGTACTCCCCTCATGATAAGAGTCTGCAGTGTTTCCCGTCAGGATGTGACGGGAAACAAAGTCAGCGTGACCGTCACACTGACTTTACGACTTCATGCTAGGACATGAAGTCGTTCTGTCGGTCACAACCCTTTTTGAAGCAAGAATCGGTGGAGCATTGGAAGACACGCGACAATACGCACATCCTCGCAACGTACATCCTCGCAAATGGAATGCGGGCAGGGCACAGGTGTCTCCAGGGGTTGTTGCTTCTGTGTGGTACTACCCCAACCCTAACCCTGATAGATCTTTAAAGCTTGGTACCTGCATCAGGCTGCACGGGTCACGGGTTTCGGGGTGTGCACGAGAAGCTTAACTTCAAGTTCTTGGACGGCATCCTCCCGCATATCCTCCCGTGAATGGAGTGGGGCGTACCTCTGTTCAGTGCAGTGTTTCGAGAAGGCCAGCTTCGTCCTCGTTGACATCCTCTTCTGGAGCGTGAAGAGATTGTTCGTCCTCGTCAGAAGCAGTGAAGGGATATGGCCACCAATCATTCTCAAGATGGTTCATTCTTCTTCTAATTCTAATCACTATCTTACGCTACAGTTCGCAACACAATGCAAAAGAATGACATTGCTTCCATGCATGAACCTAAATTTGTCCTTGTTTCGACAACAAACAGCGCATCGAATTCATCATTCGCTTCTGTATTGTGATATCAGAATCAGGAATCTCTTCCTCCTTCAATGTCCGAATGATCGAGATTTGGTGGTGAGTCCCGGGCAGAAGAAGTACACAAAGTCTCCTGGCAGAAGCCTAGCATATGACATCTCGCGTGGACTCATTGCACATGGGCTAATGCATTCTTATTCGCAGCAAATGGACCAGTAGAGTCTGCACACGATATTTGTTTGTTCGCTAGGTTCCTCATGACATGCTAGTCGTTCTTCGGCAGGAGTAGCCTCCTTACTGATCCAAGACAATAGCGCCAGGATGAGGAAACTTCGAGGGCATGGTGGTGTTTTCGACGTGCCCATTCATCTCGCTTGCGCTTCTCTTGTTGGAGCTGCGTGGGGAGGCAGACGCCATCGCGCGTCCATTTGGCTTCTTGCTGGCGACTCTGATCGTCTCGGGGGAAGTATCGCTCGGGGACCAATCGGGAATGGATTCCACGCGTGGCGGAGGAGCATTGACGGCAGTGAAGCCGTGAGTGATCACAGGCGTGTGAGGGCGTTGATGGGCGCGGAAGTTGCCGTTGGTAGCCGGTTCGGTACTCTCAACTGGTGTGAGGGATTGTACGATAGGCTGACGTGCTTCCGTTGGCGGTCGAGCCGATGGTTGCGGAGCCACCTTGTCGACTTCCATGGCATCTGGATCGAGTGGTGCCGTAGCTGGGCGCTCTCCCATGGCTGAGGCAGCAGTGAGGTCCACAGAGGGCTGTTGTGGGGAGATGTGAGATGGTGGGGCGCTCATAGGACTTCTGTTCGGCAATGTGGAACTCGGGCTCTGAGTGCCAGGAAATGCATTTGCTCCAAACGCTTGCACCGCAGTTTCGTTTTGTGGCGAGAAGCTAAACTTCATTTGATTCCCGGAACGTGGCAAATAGCCTGGAACGTATAATTTCATCTTGTCGAGCTGCACGCCAGGTGATGATGAGGTCTGTGTCGTTGGCGTACCATTTTGCGGCATCAACTGCGCCACTGCATCGCTTTTGCCACTCAAAGGACCGGCAGAAGAAGGGCGCATGCTGTTGTTGGGTGGCTGGGACGGGACGCAGCCGCCGGGAGGTCCTGATGAGTGCGCGCCGAGCTGCAGCGGGTTTAGGTGCTGTTGGCGGATGTACGGCTGTTGATGAGCGTGGGCTTGGGCTCTGCGTGTCTCGAGCTCAATCGCATGTTGAAGTTCAGCCTGCGCAGCTGTCATTGCATAGTGTTGTGGAGGGAGACCCATCTGCGCCATGATGTTCTGGTTTGCGAGGCTCTGCTGTCGCTGTGTTTCCTCCAGCACCTTTGCCTGATGGTCCTTCCACCTGTCGACGCGAGTCTGTTGAGCCGATATCTGAGCTTGGTATGACATGCATTGCCAGTCAGCTTTGGGCTCCCTCTCTCCTTGATTAATCAAGAGATCGATCTGCATGTACAGCTTTCGAAGTGCGGAAGCAAGCTTTGCTGGAAGTCTCACGTTGACACGAAGGCACTCCGAGTACAAGACAGCCTGGAAAGCTTTGATAGCGTTACCCTCTGGTGTTGAGGCCAAGTCCATCTGAATCACCGGGCTTGGTGGCAACATATGGGTGGGCTCGTCAAACTTTCTAGGACGCCCAGGTCCACGCTTCTGGTTGGCTTGTTGCTGGGCCTGAATCTGCTGGTGGTACTGCTGTGTATACATCTGTGACACGCGCTGCTGTGCCCACGATTTGAGAGCGTTTTGGATGAAAACGATTCCGTGTGTAAGTGGACCGTCGGGTGTACCGGGGTTGGCAAGCTGACGGTCCAATGGATCGACATCATCGTCGCCATCGAAGAATGACAGGAAGCTGTCGAGTGGATTGTCATCATTACCAGAACTCGTCGCGCGAACAGCAGGCTCTGGAGACGGCGAAGGTGAGGCAGGAGGCGGAAGCGGCGCACCGCCAAACGTCTGAAGCGCAAGGGAAAGTTCACCAAGTTTCTGGATCATAGTGGCGACAGTATCAGGGTGGCTAGGTGGTGGCTGGTGCACAATGTCGCTGAACTGGACGATGGGCTGCGGCACGGGAGCAGGGCGCTGATGTGGATGACCTTGCATCGCGGGGCGATTTTGTGGCAACCCCTGAGGATACGGTGGAGCGGCGTGCTGGGGTCGTAACGTGCCCTGGGGTAGCTGGTGCGGTGCAGGAGCATTATGCTGACGAGGCGGCGGACCATGACCTTGTTGAGGAGCATGAGCTAGTGGTTGATGAGAATGTTGAGGTTGGATCTGCTGCGGCGGATTCGGTACTGGCGGTTGGGTAGCCAGTGTGGGTGGTTTGGAGGCCTGCGATTTAGAGACCTTTTGCTTGGGCATGCCCTTCGGCTTCGACGCAGTCTTTGCGGCAGACTTTGCTGCTTGCTTTGGCACGGCCTTTGGTTTGGCAATCGGCTCTGGATCGTCATCGCCACCAACGATGTAGTAGGACATGAAGTCGCCATAATCCCGCCGACTTGATGGCTCAGGGTCCACAAAGGGAGAAGTCTCTTTCTCTGATGGTGGTGCACTGGATAGCGAAGAGAGCCCAGATGACGGAGCAGGTGATGCCGATGGCTGTGGAGAGTTGGCTTTGGCTACTGGCGCAGTTTGGCTGAGGTCATCGGGCGATATGTTCATGTTCCCGCTGTATTTGAAGCGAATGTTCTGGTCGGCAAGACGCTTCGGTTGCGAGACAGTAATAGTGTCACCGCTTTCGTCGCTCTGACGGCGTGGCCCATTCAGCTTGAGGCGCGGCTTCTTGGTAGCTGGCTCCATTGCCACCGAGTCACTGGCGGGGAAGTCGTGGTCGTCGTGGTCAGGTGACTTTTTCGCATGTGAAGATGCCGCCATTCCCCGAAACGAAGCTTTGTGATAATTCTTCAGCTTTGCCTTTGAGAGGCGGGTTGTGAACGAGAAGACCTGGACGCTGTGATGCTGATCTCCCATTTATTCCGAGATGCGCGCGACACCAGATGCGCAGCGCGTGGCGTCTTTTCCAACGATCAACAGACTCAAACCATGCACGGGCCAGATTGAGGGTGGTCTGATGGGAAAGACGGGTGGATTTGATGGAATTGACAGGACGCTGTCCCGGGTGTTGGTGGATGAAGAGGAACGTCCAAGTTTAAAGTGGAACGAAATTCCAACAAGATGAACGAAGGCCGCTAGTGTATCTGAGTTCCCAACACGGTTAGCGTACAATCTGCTCAGAATTTGTGCTCAGAATTCCTGCGAATGAACAAAGATTCCGGATCAATTCAGCACTCGACAAGGATACATGTGGATTCTGGCGGATGCACTCTGGCCGGTCCGAGTTGTAGAGAATGCTGTCGTTCGGGTTGACATGCCTCCTGTTCGCTCCAGTGTTGATCATAAGCACAAGCGCAGTATTCAATGAAACGGACGCACAATGTTGAGCAAACACAGTCGCGTTCGTATGTCACATGTCCATGTCCACTTCAAGTGAGGTGCTGTAGGCAACGGCGCCTTCTGCGTTGGTTCAGCCGCAGTTCTCTTCCAAAGAAGGCAGTCCGGTCACAGTAGCTGTGGTAGCAAGAGTGGGAGGTGAATATGTGGGTCGGAAGGAGCTCGGCGTCGGAATTTCAGCTCCGACAGCCAACACGTACTACCTAAGCCAAGGTGACTTACAGTACGTTGTGCGTACGAAGCATTGCAGCATCTCGGACGCGGCTCTCCCTTGATACCAGCAAACCACCGACAATGAAGCTCTCAACCGCTGCTGGGTTCATCGCCCTCGCGCTTTCATCCTTCACTTCTGCAGCGAGCCAATGGACGTACACTGAAGGGTCGTTGGCTGTTGCGGAGAAGGGAAGCGAAGCTGTCAAGCAAAAGTACGCCATACAATCACCTCGCATTGCGTGAGCTCACCTCCCTCTAACCGCACATCTGCCAGACTCGTTGCAGGCGCCGCAAGTCCCTCCATTGTCCAGCTGCCTTCTGCTGCGACGCTTAAGATCGCCCTCACCGCACAGGATGGAAAGACGGGCAAACGGCCGCATCAGGCTTTCTTGACCCTGCAAGACCCAGCCAGTGGACTGGAAGAGTCTTTTGCCTTCTCCGTCAAGGACAATGGCCAGGCAAAGCTCGACATTGTATGTCCATACCATTCCCCACCAGGAAAATGAGTCCATGGCTGACGTTGAACACTACCCAGGCGCACAAAGACCTCCCATTCCAGTTCCTGGCATCCGACAAGCCTCTCAAGTCCTTCATCGTGCTGGGCTCATTCGGCGCATCAGCCCCGTTCAAGGAAATGGCCTTTGACATCAACATCCAGCACGACGCCAGCTCCCCTCCCGCCCTTCACTCCGCCCCTGAGCGATACGCCAGTAAAGAGGAGATCACACACATGTTCAAGGAGGACCCGCGCTCGCCGCCGAAGATTATCAGCTTGGTCTTCACCCTTGCCATTCTGGCTGCTTTGCCGGTGCTTATAGGCGCGTGGTTGCTTTTGGGAGGCAACTTTGATCACGTTGGCAAAGCACTCGGTGCCAAACCCGTGGCACATGGACTGTTCTTTGCCAGCGTTGTTGCCATGGAACTTATATTCTTCCTGTACTACGCAAGCTGGAACCTGTTCCAGACGCTGCCAGCTGCTGGCGTGGCTGGCGTTGTGGCTTTCGTCAGCGGAAGCCATGCCTTGACGGAGGTCCAGGAAAGGAGACTCGCGGGACAGAGATGAGCATGAAAATCTAGGGCTTGGGGTGCAGACCATCGAAAAGTTGATCGTAAAATAGCCAGCGAAGCTAAGACTGTACTATAAAGGCCTTGGATGGCCTAGATTGCCAGTACACCCTCGTTTCCTGACAGCTTTCACCAGCAACAAACAGGACTTGCACTGCCACTGTCGTCCTTATTTCCCAGCTCGAGACGCATATCTGCGTAGTTTAGCACAATGATAATACGAACTAAGTCATGTCACAATGATAATACGAGATAAGTCATGAACAAAGCTATCCCTCCATTCCCACACAGCTAGCATTACCGTAACATTCACCCGGAGCAAGAATTACTCTCTCACAGCAATAAAGCTATGCGACTGCTGAACTCCCCTTCACTGCTATAGCCGATGGTATCCGCGCAGGAGACAACCCCTTACAATGATGCAATAGCCTTGCGCAGCACACCCAGGCTCGCCTCACTAATACCCTCGTCCTTGTCCTTCAACATCCAGCTAACATCGCTGAGCATGCCCAATGGCAGCCAGCTACTCTCCTGAGCCTTCTCAAGAGACTCCTTGATGCGTCCCGTGTGCTCCCAGCTCTGGGCAGCTTGCTCGGCACGGTCAATAATTTTATCCGAAATGCCACACATTGCAGCGCAGTGCATGCCGTAACTCCCTTCCGCGACACCGTCCTCCAACTGGTACAGGAATGTGACATCGCGAATGTCGTGCTGAACTTGAACAGCCATTCGCTTCGCAGCAACTTCGGGATGATGCTGGAACTCGCCGGCCAGCGAGTGGTAGTGAGTGGCAAAGTAGCCAAGTGAGCCGATATGGCTGGCAATGTGATGCAGAACTGCTTGTGCAACGGCCACACCTAGAAGTGAAGGTCAGCAGTGTCGAAAAGTGGTCGTTATCACAGTTTCAAGCTCTCTCTCTCTCGCGGAGACCATGGCTTTTATTTATATGCAGAGGCCTCCCCATTTAATTTGATATCTAACCTGTGCGGAGAGAGAGCTTGTACCATATGATGCTTTACTCACCGTCATAGCTGCTAGTTCCACGGCCGAGTTCGTCCAGAATAACGAGCGAGCGCGGCGTCGCTTCGGAAAGAATCTTCTTCGTCTCGCTGAGCTCGACCATGAAAGTGCTCTGTCCGGCGAATATGTTGTCATGAGCACCCAGGCGGGACATGATGCGGTCGACAGGTGTCATGCGTGCTGATTCGCAAGGGACGTAACAGCCGATTTGGGCAAGAATGACCGCAATGCAGGTCATGCGCAGCACAGTAGATTTGCCAGCTGCATTCGCGCCAGTCAGGAGATTGATAGATGGTTCATCACCCCCCAAAGCGATGTCATTGGGAATGAAGTTGGTCGTCGTCTCGATGCATGGGTGTCGTAATGTGCTAAAGTCTAGAACGCTGCGGGCACTGTCATCGTCAACGAACTGGGGACGACAAGAAGGCGTTCCCATCGATGCGGATGCCTTTGCGAGAGAGATCAGGCAGTCGAGCTGTGCGATAATCTTCACTGCTGCAAGCCACATGGCGTAATCAATGTCGAAGCGAGCGAAAAAGCGACCTGCCAGAGCTTTCGCGACTTGGTTGTGCCTGCATGATGATTAGCAAGTTGACCACATCCCTGGAACATCATCGCGTTTCAAACGTCTGACAGGCCTGCTGGTGCCTGGGCGGCCGTTCGTGTAGGGGAGAGCTCACATTTCTTGCGCCTCCTTTAGACTCTGCACTAGGTCCTCCAACTCCGGTGAATACCAGCGTTTGCACTGCTTTGTAGCGGACATTTGCTTCCAGTCCTTCGGAATGTTGGTCTTGACTTTAATCGGGACTTCCAACTGGTAGATCTCCTTTCCATTGTCCGTGAATTTAATGGCGTTCGAGCCCAGGCTCTTACGGGCTCGATTCAGTAATTCATCCAACTCCTTGATTACGTCATCGATGCGCTGTTGGCTCTCATCAAAATCTTCCTCAACACCGGGTTGAGGGATGAAAAGGCCCTCATTGGCTTTGCGGCGATCAAAAGCATCCTTCCAGTGGTCCAGGGCGTCCTTCATATCCGGCATTGCCGCGATGAGCTGGCTAAGCAGGCCGTCGCCAGTGTTAAATGACCTCAATATCGACATGGTATAGTCGATCTGCTCGAAGCCATCTAGCACCTTCACAAAGTCCTGTGGCCGACAACGACCGGCATGCACACGTGATATCAGCCGCTCGAGGTCAGGCAGGCGCGAGAGGGACGAAGTGAAGCTTTCCATAACCGAGCCGTCGGCGTTCAGCGCATCGATGGCATCGAATCGCTGGTTGATCTTGGTAGCGTCCCCGAGTGGGTGACAAACCCATTGCCTAAGCATGCGCTTTCCGAAAGGTGTGATGCAGCGGTTGAGCATTGCGAAGAGCGTACCTGAAATGTCTTAGCAAACACTCTCTAAGACGAGACATTGAATCGAGAGCAGCACGACCCAGGCAGTGCCTCAGTCATTTGAAAGATGGTGGAGACGTACCTTCAGTGCTGGCATCAAAAGTGTTGGCGAATATTTCCAGATTGATAAGACTCTGACCATCCAGGACAAGAGTTGACGCCTTTCGAATGGGATCATACCAGGCAAAGTTCCCGCATGTGATTAGCTCGCGCTCGATTTTGAGCAGACTCAGGTACCAGACCAAGGCGCCAAGCGCCGGGAACGCGAGATCCTTTTCTTTTGCCTCGCGCAGAACCGCTGGCCATGATTCAAGGCCGTCGTCCACAGATCTATCGAAGTAGCCCTCACCGTCAAACTTCATGCGAGTCTTGTCTGCGGTCAGGAACTCCTTGTCCGGCTTCAAGTAGTTAAAGATGGTCGTCGGCGGGGTGTTGTTCTTCAGAATCCTGAGTGCTTTGGGTGAAAGACAACCCTTTTCGAGCAATAGCTCGCCTGGTCGAGTTTGAGCTACAAAGGTCTCAAACCTGGTCATGTCTACATCGTCAACAAATTCCGAGAGTTGGAACTGCGCGGTGGCGGTATCGACGAATGCGATACCAAAGGCCGGTTTGCCATCATGTTCGGTCTCCTTGATCGCCGCACAGTACGTAGCCATGTCATCTTGCAGCATGCCTGCATATACGCATTAGCGATCGGTCCCCAAGTAAGTATGAGAATTTGGCGCCCCGTGCATTGGCTGGGTAGCCGCGCTCATGGCACGAGAGCACCGCAAGTGATATTGCGTGAGATGACTTACCGCCGTCCACGAGCGTGCCTGAAGTCAGCACGGACGCCAGCTCTCTGTGGATGATCTTGGCCTCTTTCCCTCCTCCTCCGTCTCGTTCACGCATGTCCTTGCTCAATTTAGATTCCATTTGATCGACGCGAGCGATTTTGTAGCCTTTGGCAACGAACTGATTCGCCCACAAGTCAAGACTGGCTTCAGGTACACCCACCTAAAGTGAAGAGGAGACGGTCAGCGATGCCTCAGGCAAGAGGAGAAATTGGACCTCCGCGAGACGACAGCATTTCAAGTGCGCAGCGGCCGTTCGATGCCATTGTCAAACCAGTCGTCCGGCGGAGAGGTACGCATAGCCTTTGCAGTACATACCATTCGCATGTTGACTCGATCAGTGAGCTTCAGATCGAAAAGCTGATGTCCAATAGTGGCATCATTTTCATAAAGCTCGTAGAATTTGCCCTTTTTGAAGAAAACGATTGTGTCCATGAATTTGGACTTGATATCCCAGTACTGCTGCTCAAACGCAGAGAACTTATGCCCAGGTGGGATATAAAGCGTGCGGGGATCGTAGTCCGGGTGGTCAGGCGGGTTGCGATCAGCATCCAGAGGGTGAGCTAACCAGGTGTGGCGTTGAGTGGCTTCAGTCGCAGACGCTTTTTGCTTCTTGTCAGGCGTAATAGTCGTTTTACGCGGTTTTCGAATGGCAGGAGAAGCCTCAGGATCGTATTTCCATTGCTGGGCAGTCGAGGCCTCTCTTTCATCATCTGTGGCTGCATTAGCACTCTTACAGACCAACTCGACTTTTATAGACCTAATCGTGCTCTCACTACCATGGCGGGTCTTCTCAGCAGTGAGAGCACCAAGATTTTGAGCACGTACCATCATCAGATTGTATGCGACGACGCTTGGCAGGACGCATTCCAGGCCTAACGACTTCGTCTTCGTCTTCATCTTCGGCATCAGACTCCGCCTTGTGCGGGCTGGAGATTGTATCGCCTGGTGGTTCTATCAGCTGGTTAGAGCGTGTATCAGCCATAGTCTGGTCGACCATACCATTTTCCTTGTTGCGGTGTTGAGAGGCACCGGGCGTTGCTGAAGGGCTTGATGCAGCGTCAGATGCCCGTGAGTCCTCAGTAGGGAGGGACCGCTTCTGAAAGAAGCCAGCAATACTCTGCTGTTTCTTCCCCGTGCTGGGCGCCATGTTGCGGGCGTAGTACGACTGGCGATATAGCAGGTTTGGACTGCGTGAGAGATTGCATGTGGAAGAACACAGTTGGCGTGAGGTCACGCGTGCTTTGGACGCGACCCTCGGGACGCGACAAGGAAAGAGCGACGGGAAGCCTTGGCAGTCGCGGCATTGACCAACTTGCCAACATGAACCTCACCTCAGCTCCAGCTCCAGGTCACTCTTACTCTCCAAATGAGTGACGACATTACGACCTAGCCATGTCAACGTGCCGACCATGCGCGAGGAAGCTGGTGCTGACCCACAAGCGACGATACAGCTCGGGTCGCGACTACAATGCGGCCGTGACGGCGCTTAATGGCCTTCAGAGCAATTTTTCCGCAGTTGAAGCCATCAGGAAGCTGGGGCCCGGGGCGAACAAGCGTTCCCTCCCGGACATGATCAACTGGGTGCGCCGTATAGGTTATGAGGTGCGCGCTGTCCGGATGGTTGTCTCGAATCCTGTCTGACGGTCATGTCAGCCACACGATTTCGACCACCTCAACCCCATACATATCGCGGGTACCAAGGGGAAGGGCTCAACCTCATCCTTTATATCGTCTATAATTGGCCAGTACCTCCCGACAAAACGAAGTATTCATGCCGAACGGCTTCCATCTCCTGTTGGGTTGTATACTTCGCCACACCTTAGGTTCGTCCGTGAGCGAATCAAGATCAACAATCAGCCAATCTCAGAGCCACTGTTCGCGGAGTGCTTCTGGGAGGTTTGGGATCGTCTCGAGTCCACAAAGCCATGCGTGGGACAGGAGGATCCGAGAGCAATCGACGACAAGCCAGTGTACTTTCATTACCTCACTCTCATGGCACTCCACTGCTACATGAAGGAGAAAGTGGGCACCGCGGTCGTTGAGTGTGGCATTGGCGGCGAATACGATACCACCAACATACTCGTCAAACCGTCAGTGACAGGGGTCACAAGCCTGGGAATCGACCATGAAGCTATGCTCGGCGATACCATTGAATCGATCGCTTGGCACAAAGCCGGGATCTTCAAACAAGACATACCTGCATTTGCCGTCACTCAATCACAAGCGGCGCTACAAGTGTTAAGTGCTCGGGCGAATGAGATTGGCGCTGAGCTACACATTGTGCCAATTCATGATGAGGTTCAATCTCTGGAACTAGGCTTGCAAGGTGAGTTCCAGAGCCTCAACGCTTCTCTCGCGATTGCCATATCTGCGGCCCACCTTCAACGTCTAGGCTACACGGGTGTACCAGACCCGTTGGATTCAAGATCAAGACTACCTGCAGAGTTTGTCGAAGGGCTAAAGACCACACGCCTTGGTGGACGCTGTGAGATGCGACCGGACTTGGAGTCACTGCAATTGACCTGGTACATTGACGGCGGCCATACGCTCGAGAGCATAGACGTGGCTGGTCGGTGGTTTGCGACCAGTTCTGCAAATTCCGAAAATGAAGGCGCACATCGAATTCTCATCTTCAACCAGCAGACACGAGATGCGTCGTTGCTCGCCAAGCGTCTGCATAATACCTTGGCCACAGCTCTCAAAGATGGACATCCTTTTCAACACGCAATCTTCTGTCCCAACACAACCTATCGAAACGTCGGCTACAAGGCAGACCTCGTCTCCATGAACACAAACAAGGACGACGTTACCAGCCTCCGCGTGCAGCAGGAATTGGCTAAGACTTGGGAGACAATTGATCCGCAATCAGAAGTGCACGTTGTCAGCACAATCGAGGAAGCGGTTGCGAAGGCACGCAAAATCTCTGCCGGTCGTAAGGTAGAGGTCCTGACCACCGGCAGCCTACATCTGGTAGGCGGCTTGATCGATGTGCTCGAAAGCGAGGCCGACAGAATTCGTTAAAAGTTGTGAAGACGTTATCTACTCGTGTTGCAAGGGCAATGGTCCACTGCCGCCTAGGCGGTGACTTCGGATCATTGCTTGTAACACGAGTAGACGTTGCTGTCGGTTCCGTGGCGCAGGATCTTCAGATCCGTCGATCTTTTGGCTGAAGCTAGTTTGAACAACGATTGATACGACGGATCTGGCACTAGAAGAATGGAAGCGGAAAGCACGAACGCGCGTCATTCGGCATTGTGCATATGTGTACTCATACATATTTTCTATATATCGTAGACGGTCTCCTCAGAACGACTTGAGTATCGCTCACTCGGTCCTCGATTTCCCAAACGTTCGACATTCGAATCTGCTCGCAATGCTGGGTGTATCATCTGAAAACGTTGGCTGTTCGCTTCTGAAAGCATCGAATCACTGTCTTGTGATCGCCATGATGATTCGCTGGAAGCCGTGAACCGGCGCTCTGCAACTAAAAGGTTGGAAAGCTTCATGTCTGAGGTTCCAAGGCCGACGTTTCTTGATTGCGAAGCTGCTTCGATAATGCTTGCAGGTCTGGACGTCGACGACATTGGCGTGCTTTGTAGAGCTATACTAGACAGAGTCGATGCCCTGGAAGAATCGAGCTGCTCTACTGACCCGGACTCTCTTGGCTCTGTTGGTGATGGTGTCAATATCGAGCCAACAGAAATTCGCTTATTTACCAGTAAACCAATGTGTCCCGGGGCAGTGTCGCGTAGAAATTCGGCAAGATCGCCAGTAGAATCAGGCCGTACTCGAGGATCCCTCGGAGCCAGTAAATTGCGGGTTGGAAGGTGATGGATGAAGTCAGATAGACCGTCAGTCTTATTTCCAACAGGTCTAGCATCTCGAGCTACGGGTCTAGTAAAAGAACTTGGAGGATCCCGCGGAGACACTTCATTCGTGCCGGTGTTTTCAGATATTGACGATCCCCTTGTGGAACGTCTTTGCAGTACGCTCTTTCCAGCAGCTCGCACTTTGGAGTATCCCGCCATGAGTCTGGTCCTCCTGGAAGACGTTGGGTTGTCGAGGCCGCTGCACACTCCGTGAGTGGTACACTCCGAGACCAAGGGTGCCTCCACGGCCACGGACCGGATGTTGCACGGGCTGCGATTTTCCCCAAACCCACTCTCGGAATTGGACGATCTGGGTACGAGGGGAGCTATCGTGGATACCGAAGAGAATGATCTTGAAGAGAGCGACTCCGATGATGCAGCGCTACGGGGACCTCGACAATCAACCTCGCCCCAGGAGCTTGCAGGCATCAGATTTTTTTTTCTGGGCGGGGCTTCAAACAGATTGTCCGCAGGAATTGTCCCTAGCGATCCAAAAGCAGGGGGAAAAACATCGAGAATCAAGTTGATCTGATCTTCGCATAGGACAAAATCAAGTCCTAGGCTTCGGTAGTTTCGCAGTGTGTCCGTCCCCTTGATGGCTTGCAGTGCGATGTTCAGACAATCTTCAGCCTTTTCCCAATTTTTCAATTCATATTCGATGTGACCCATCAAGCATAGGGTGATAGGAAGCAGTTCTTCGACGTGTCTAGCATCGGCAAGAGTTTGCGATGCAGTTGGGAAATCGCCCAGTCTTGCGTGAATCATCGCTGCATTCAGGAGACACACAGTGCTATACAAGTCGACCGGAATGGAGCGAGAGAGTTGCGTGAAGAGTTCTGCGGCAGCCTCCCACTCGAAAGCTGAAAAGAGTAGGCAACCTTGAATCGTCATGTTAGCCTGGCCGTATGTTGAGATTGCAAGGTGCCTCATCATGTTGCCATACCATGCTCCCAAAGATCTAAGTGGTGGTCTGGTAGACCGCTGTACCTTACGATGGGCGCATCCCGTCCAGCCAGAAACTGTTTGTACGTCGGCGGCATTGTGAATTGTTCGAAAGCGTGAAATCTCTCCGAGGTGGAATCTGCGACGTCCGTTGTCTGTGGCGTGGATGTAAAGTACGATCCAACTCAGACTGTTGCTTCCCCTCGCAGTAGTGAATGGAGACCAAGGCGTCGCATTCATGTAGTGCCCAAGTGTTTATAGGCTCACGAAATACACTTTGCATGTACCGTAGCGTTTGTTTGAATCATGCGTGGCAATCACGCGCTGCGTCGTTCTCTCGTGAGCTGTCCATAATGTGACATCCCCCCCAAGGTTCCTGCGCATGCATTTGTAAATGAGATGTGAGAATGACTCTCTAGGTCAAGGTGAGACTGCAATCATGTCCCAACACTCAACTTCAAAGTGATGCGCCATATTCGCCAAGCGCGTCTGGTAGAGATTCGCGCTGTCTGTCAAGACCAATTGGAGAGGAGGCAAGACAAAGCATTTCGTACTCAGCCACCACTGGAAGGCCATCTGCAGAAGATGAGATCTCGATGACAGATGTGAAATGGCCGAGAAAGAGCTGCCTGTATCCATGTTCGCCTTGCCATTCAGTCCGGTGTGAAATGAAGACGATTATGTCTGCAGCACCTTGAGCACACAAATACTGCTCAACTAGATGTCTTGCTCGAGGATAGCAGAACAGTAATGCATCTGCGACAATGGCATCTGTATGGATAGATGAAGAAGTAGAGACACGTAGCATGCGCTTCTCTGGAAGATAAAGATTGGGACAAGTCTGCACCTCAACGGCCCGTATGTCGATGCCACGCTCGAGCAGGAGTCGTTCAAGGAGACCACTGCCAGATCCAACCTAGCACATGTCAACGTGTGTTTATAAGGCTGCGTAGCGAGACCATAGGGGTATTGACCGAGAGGACCGAAGACGAAGTACCAAAGATGGCCCGAAGTGTTTCAATCAAAGGTTTCGAAAGAGCTGCACAGCAGTCTGTGAACATCTTTGGCTCGTCGCCGAGGTTGGCCAATATCTTCTCCATGGTGGTGTTAATGGTTGAGTGAGTGAGTCACTGGATGGTGCAGTAGAGCTCAGATGTGAAACACTTCATGCAATGCAATAAACCCCACTCCCACCGACGTTGTGCTTCCCGGACGCGAGTTTCATACACCTGTGAGCTGCAAGCCATTGACCAACCGTCTATGCGATTCGACCAAGCGAGGTGCAAAGAGAAACGGAGGCAGAGAGGAGTTGTCACATGTGTGTGGTTGAGGAGAGAGAAAAGGAAGAACCTTTCTTGAGGAAGAGAGAAGAAGGAAAGCCTGCGAGCAGCCCGATTGCCCGAGTCTCACTTCTCCACGCCAAGACAAGAGAAGAGGCGTGGAAGGTCCCGCCGTCCGCCAACTCACTTCGAATCTTGTGCGTTGTTGCTACTCCGAGACATCTCAAAGGACGATACGGACGGAGTAGTGCGCATTCGTGCAAGCTGTCACGCCCACCACATGCCATCTCGAAGATGTCTGGGACAAACAACGTTGTAGAACTACGTGGAAGTTCGCGGAGAGCTCAGCTCACGTCGAGCTGCAGCTTTTGATCTTGTGCAAGGTTTGCGGTCTGTGCACTTTATCCCGCTAAAATGATCGATCGTAAGGTACTGTAAGGTAGGCTGAGAAGACTTGTTCGACTGCCGAAAAACGGTCTTGAGAGAATAAAGCATGCTCATGGCTGGCCAGCGCTTGAGCAACCAAAACTTTCCATCTCGCATCCCATCTCGGCCATGGCATCACTGAGACCGCGAGCCAAAGTAGTTCTAATAAGGTAAGGTGGGTTCACTTCGAACACACGAATAAGGTACGCACTGCTGCTGCTGCTGTGATGCTGTCCACGTGTCTTGCTTTCTCAACCCAGCGACAAGCAAGCACAACGAAGCTCACAAGCTGCATGACCGACCCAAGGCCCTGCTCGCGGCGTCGGCGAGATCGACATCAGCGCCACACTGCCATCGTGGCTGAGGCTCGATTAGCTTGCCGTGTCTGCCAGCACATGCCTCGACTTTGTCGTTGTCCTTGCAGCTGGGACTGCCTGTATGATGTATTTCCAGATGCTCTGATGATGAAGTCGATTGCGACGTTCAGGAGGTAGGCGCCTCGTTCCAAAAGCCAGAATCGAATGCAATGGGAGAGTAGTGTGCAGTGAACGTCTTTGGAGAAGTCGGCACCTCATAGGACAGCCCTGAATGTCCTCTAGACCGTTCTAGGTCAAGTCGACTCGAAATTCAAGTCCTGTCATCGCACCACAGCCAACCACCTGCTCCAGCCCACGACCGCCTCTGTTACCAGCAGCTGGTTTGGTTAGGTTGCGGGCCAAGGAAAAAGCGTGGAATCCTTCCGGATCGCTCTCATGAAACATACACACATACTACTAACCTACAAGACATGGAAGAAGTACTGTACCGATTGAAGCAGAAGCTAATAAACGAGACCTGTCCAGGCGCCACTGGCCACGACGAAGTGGCCAACAAGCTGCGCATCGGACAGACATGCATGAATGAGTGCCTGTAGTAGACAACTACCGAACCTGCCTGTATGTCTGTGTGTGGCGAGAAGTAAGAACGGACGTATCTCCATTTTCGTGCAGCGACGCCGGGCTCTTGCAGAGGAACCTGTAGGAGGTCCCCGTAAGATCACACGACTGGGTGGAGTCCTCGTCTTCAGCCTCGAAGCACAAAATAATGTCGCAACCTGAATTCAAGGGCAAGCGTCTCCCATGCACTGCACAGCACGCAGGAAGCCGACGAGGGACATTCCGAAGCTGCACGTCGACAAGCTAATATATGCAAGACTAATGCACCAATGCACCCAATATTCCCTGGGGCGCAGTCTTTATAATCGGTCTTCTGGATATAAGCCGCTCTGGCCCCGCCTGACCACAGCACTTTCAACCCTTCCGCCCTATTCGCCCAACACCCTCCTCCCTCCCTCCTCCCTCCCTCCTCTCCGTTTCCTCTTACTGGGTCTTCCAGATCTCTTGCACCAATAAACTTCGTTTTCATTCTTCGTCCTAGTCTTTTTGCTGATACATTGCATCGCTCACATCATCTCGACACTCTCCAGCAAACCTCGCCATGCCGGTGCAGTTGCTACCCGCTTCTGCTGCTGCTTTTGCGCCCCGAAGCGCGCCCGAAGTGGTACTTAATTCCAAGGCTGAGCCTTGGCTAACCCAGACGTTGAAGCGCATAAACCGAGTGAAGCGTCCTCTCAATAGTGTTGCCCAACACTACCGCTGTCTGACGGAAACTCTTGGCGGACCTGCGGCAATATGGACACTTGCCTCTCTTATGCTGCCCAAAGCGCCGGATGCTGAGCTGCGGAAAGATTCTGATCCTCTGGTAGAGGCTCTTTTCAATCACCAGCTACTCCATATCGAGGCATATGTTGTGCACGTCGATATGGTCTCCCAGCACGAGGTTGCCTTCAAGCTAACGCCGGAGACGATCGAATCGCTGGTCGAATACCACAAGGAAATCTACTCAGTTGACGCTTCTGCGAGTACCTGGAGCTGGCCTGAAAAGGAAGCGCAAGTCAAGAAGATGCAAGACGAGTTCGTCCAAGCCGCGAACAGATTCGTCTTCCGTACTTCTGCTAGAGCCTTGGAAGGCTTGGAGGAGGATGGCGCTGGTGAGCTGCTCGAGGGTCGCTCAGAGGACGTCAAGAACGCGGTCATGAACATGTTCCTCCCACTGCTGCCACCGCCGCCTCGGATCGTCGATGTCATTCACCCGGCGCCAATTCTTCCAAACTTGTCGGCTCCTGGTCACTGGTGGGCCGCGAGCCCTCAACAGCCGGCGCCCATGCATCCGACGCCAGTCGACTCGTGGAGAGTGCTCCCCTCGACCCCTTCGCCCACTGTCACAAACTGTAGCGACAACCAGTCACATACGTTCTGGCAAGATACACAGTGGGGAGCTGCTCAGCTACCATCGCCAACACCATCCTTCAGCCAGCCAACGGCGTTCACAACTGCCCCACCGCCTTACTACAGCTCGCCGCAGTGCATGGCGTCGCTGCCAGCGATGGTCATGCCGCACGACATGCCGCACCACTGCGGGTACGACATGGGAGGCTTTAGCGATTTTGGGTGGCATCAAAGCAGTTTCATGCCGCAGTACGCCACCATTGTATGATGAGCGAACTTGCATTGACGGTACTTTCTTCTTCCACAACGACCGGTGTTCTGGCCCAACCCGACGAAAAGCTCTTTTCGAGGACTAAAATTTCGGAGCCCTGATGCGCACAGGACTCCCGATACGAGACTTACGACCAGCGTAATGTGATGTGAAGCGATGCGATGCGAAGCGATGCGATACCCCCGATGTTGATCATCACCATCAACACAAACTGGACATTTTTTCCCAAAAACATGCATGATTGGGAGTTTTGTTTTTGACTTTTTTTGACATTTGGAAAGAGTTTTTGAAGCAAGCGAAGCATTTCTGGTTGGACACCATGCGTTTGAAAGATTTAGGGATCAGGCCCACGACCTCGCGGTCAAATCAAGGATTGATGGAGGCACGATGTATGCGTTTGGGAGGGTTCTACACGCATTCTCACGACATCTGGTCATGTCGTTTCGATTCTTGCGTACGCTTGCGTGAAGGAGCGCTTGGAAGCCCGCCGTGGCCCCTGATCTGGCCAGCCCAGACTGCGGACACAGCGTGGTGATGAAGGCAATCTTTCGCGCACCGAATGGCCTTGGTACTGGATATCAACTGGTCGTGCCATGCGGCGGCTCGCGACACGTTTCTATTGAGCTTGGGACTGGATTCCATCTCGATTTAATATGACCTGTACACGACAGCTCTGTCGGAGTCAGACCGAAACAAGCCGGGAATGCCGACACCTCGAAGGCAGGTCGACATCTGTGATGTACGAAGAGCCGGAGAGCTTGACGGTCCGTGCGAATTGTTGAGGGATACTGCGCGGAGTTTGAGATGTTCCGCCTTGACTGGCTAGAACATCGTTGAAGTGCAGATAAGATCAGTCGGGTAGTTTTCATCGACTACACTCCTCTGGGAGGGGAAGCCACGGTGCACTTGATGTGTGCCGGATCACAGATGCTGGGAAAGTCGCAATGGATCTTCGAGCTAGTTCTGCGGAGATGTTGCTGACCCGATTTCGTAGTGAATATAATTTCACTACTTTCGAAAAGTCGTGTGTTTCCAATGTTTCAATGTTTACCGTCGGCGCAGCGGAAGTTACGAATGGCCCAAGCGGGTCTCTGCCACGCTGAGACCACAATTGGATAGCAGCCACTGAGCCACATGGTCCAGTAGCCCACAGTAACAACAATAACAATGTGTGAGGTGAATGAAAGTGAAGTTTGTGCATCCCAAGGTAAGGTACAAGGGTAGTAAGGTGCAGGTAGTAGTGAATGAGCGATGACATCCTTAGCGTCAAAAACCACGTGCATGTTCGCGTCCGCTGCTTTCAGCCCGACTGTTCCTTGTAACGCATATCGCATGGGAAATGGACAAAACAACGCCTCTTGCACAGCAATAGGAGAGAGCGATGCCGCCTACTGACTCGCCTTTGGACGATGACAACATCAGCTTTCTAAGAAGAACGCTGGCCTCCCTCGAAGCTCCAGTACCAGCTGCATCGGAAGGGCTCAGTGTTGCCGCGAACGACACGCCGCCAGAGAACGCAGAGGCCAGACGGGAGCGGCTTCAAAGCATACTCCTCAGACTAAACCGGCTCCACGATCCATCGACCGCAAACCCCGGCGCCTACAGCAATCGGACCCCGCGTGCCTCGAGCCTTTTTGACTGGGCGCCCACCGAGGAAGTCAGTACTGAACGGAGAGATCGCCGGAGACGCCGGGAGATCGAATGGGTCGGCTTGCGCAGTAGAACCGTGCTACAACGAGCGCGGGAAGGGAGCAGGGCGGAAGCATCGCCCTCTGCCACCGAGCGCATGCTCAGGTTCGTGACTGAACGCAGCGAGCGGAACTTCATGAGCGAAGAGGAGGAGAGAGCAAGCCAGAGAGGCTGGTACAACCCCTCTAGCGATTTACCCGGAGCGGAGCAACATATGAGCAGCAGCAATCCGATGCCCAGCGCTTCCGAAGTTCGTTCTCGGACTCTTCTCGAGAGAAACGATGCACGAACACGGAATGCGCCTCGATTACCTCGCATTTCCTCTCCTCCTGTATCGACGACTCCAGGAGCTTCGCGCCTGCTCGAGTCCGCTCTGAAGTATCTCAACCAACTCAGATTCTGTAATCGGTATGAAGACGCCCTTTCAGCAGCGATGGAACACAATCTTGCTACGAAAGAGTTCTTTGCCGATAAGCACGACGACTTCATTATGGATCTCGCAGAGGTCAACCCACTTGCCGGATCATCGTGGCTTGCACCCGGAACTTGTTTTGAAGGCGAACAGCACGCAACTAGCAATGCTGCCGCCCTCCTGCACTCGCATAGCGCAAGCTCTCGCTCGGTGGAGCAGATCAACCCGAACTACCGCAATCAGAGTGCTGTTACGACAGCACCAACATTCGACCATCCTCCTGGGTCGACTAGAGTAGCGCCGTTTGACGCCAGCAGGCCCTGGCTTGCACACCAATTTACCCCTCCCACGCCGGCCACGAACTCATCTACCTATGACCGCTGGCCAGTCCGGGTAAAGATTCACGCAGTCGATTCAGAGAAGATGACACTTCAAGGTACAATGGAAGCGTACGAAGTCCCGCAGCACCCTGCCTCGGTATCCATAGTGAACTCCGCAGAACGTCCAAAAGCTGGAAAGAAGAATTGTCCGATACGGACCTACCTTGAGGGTCATGTAATAGATCTCGTAACACATTCATTCCTTACCCCTCCGCCGGCCGAGACCGATCAACGTGGACCTTACCCTACGAGTTCTGACAATTCCACGCCATACACCACGTTGAGCGCGTCCATTACCTTTCCAGCTTCCACACCCGGAACAGACGCGGCAAACTGGAGAAAGTTGCCGCCCTTCTCAGCATTGTCTTCGGATGCGGAAGCTGGAAGGCTTATGCTGAGTAAGGATCGCATGAATGAAGTCAACGAATCGTACATTTTCATGAGATGGAAAGAAAAATGCTTCGTGCATGGTCGTGACGACAAATGCGCTGCAGAGGATCGCACAGGTGATCGCTGCATAGGGCACGGCCTTAGTATTTCGGGATGTTACTATGTTAGCTTGAGGAGGAGTGATGGAGAGATTCATGGCCTCTACTTTGATCCCAGCAGTACACCGTACCAATGCCTGCGGTTGGAGGGAGTAAGTGGCAGGAGGGGGTGGGGAAGTTTTGAGCTTCGATGATGCGGTGAGGTGGCTGGTGGGCATTGGACATGTTGAGATCTGCCGCCTGTTTCGGTGTGCTCGCAGACGTGCCGCACTCTGCAGTTGGATAGAGGGATATCATTGACATGACTTTGACGACTGAATGGGCGACATTTGCACAGAATTATCATATCTCAAGAAGCATTTATGACAGCTTTTGTGTGTGTGAGGGTACGACAGATGTGGTAAACGGTGCTTTTCATTTTGGACGGTGCAATGGCAGCACATACTTGATGAAGTTGTGCAGACGAACGCCTCATATTAGGGACGTCCACTCCACCGCCCTGGCTGTGCCCTTTGGCCAAGCTCCTTGCCATGGATATCTGCAGTGAAAGATATCCCTGCTCAATTCCAAGTTCGCATTGTCCATTCGGGGTTGTCGTGTCAGGGTAGAATCCTCTCTGAAGAGTGCTCTACTGCTCGGTCTCGAAGTAGTTGAGGAGGATGGAGCGCTCCTGCGACTCCTCACC